>JAQFYT010000159.1:0-33929 GCA_034694925.1 Ceratophysella denticulata
AGCCTTCAGGGATACGACCCTGGGAGTCCTCTCATAACGAGAGGCTGCTCTACCGCCTGAGCTATCCTGGCTTGGATGTACTGACATGGAAGATCGAAAATTTCTAGCTTCATGTAAACCACTAGCAATCAGAGTAGGTGGTATGTTTGATATAACAGAGGAAACGTTTCCAACGATATCGAAAGATATTATCACTGATACAGTGGTCAATTTATTGGTTACCTTACCTTAAACAGTTTCAATGGCTGCAACCTTTTCGTGAATTAGAAATCTCAAAAATATCTACTAGGTATATTGTATGGGCAGTATTCTTAAAAAAATGTTAGCGCGCAGCCATATACAGGGCCGTGCGATCAGTATTCTAGCAACAAATTTCAGCATCAATTCAATAAGCACAGCGAAAATGTAAATTCTAATTAATTAGTGCAAATAAAAATTGATGCTCTTGGACAACTGTTCTGCTTGTGTATTTATTTTATTCATACTTCTACATTAACAGAACAAGAAAATTTTAGAAAATTAAGTAGGAATATATGATCGTGAAACTGTAGGTGGTCATGGGACGGGTCTTGCTGGGATAAAAAATATCCGGGAGCGGTGGGTTGTTCCAGTTTGAGAGAAATTGACCGGTTATAGAAGCAGCGGCAGAGCCGCTCTAAATTCTTCAGTGAATATTAAAGTAATAGGTTTGAAAATAAGTAATCACGCTAAAAGTTCAAGTTTGAATTATGAAAATAAAATGCTAAAAATCCAGACCAAGTACTGTATTATTTGCTGCAAATATTTCGTTTCATAACCGTTCACCTTGAAAACTACTAAAATAAAAAAAGAATTATCGATTTAGTAATTAAATTTAATGAAATGATATCCTGATGAAAGTGAAATATAGAGAACTGAATCGAAATCTATAACGTTATTTGTATTTGACTGTTGTACTTTGCAAAAAAAAATCGTTTGCACTGAACCTTCTAATATCTTATGCATATTTAATCCGACAACTCGAGTGGCAAGTATGTCGTGGAATTCGGCGAATGTTATCAGTAATCGTATGTGATCGGTAATAGTTTTAGTGGGTATAGTATACTATCACCATCACCTAATATATCGACGACTGTGCCTGCCTACCTGATGACTGGGTCTCTGCCTGCGTCGAGTTAACTATAATAGAAATTTGGAACACCTCAACGCCTTCAGCCTTGACGCATGATTTTACCATTTTTTTTTACTGTATACAATCCTTTATTCAGCCTTCCACTACATACGACATGAGGTACAAGAACCAGTTCGAACTGATTATAATAGATTAATCTTGTTGAATTTAGCTGATACAGGCGAAGTGGCAATATCAGCGTTACCGCGCTGAATAGCAATAGAAATACGTTGAATAAGAAATGATTTTATCATTGTGTTTCTCAATTGAATACATGTTAATTAGCTGAATTTTGAGGTATTTAATATGTAAGCATTGGCACTGAAGGTAAGAAACGAACCAAATAAGGTTTGGTAGGTAACTGAAATGATCTGTACAAATGTAATATCTGTTCCTTGTTCACTTCCAACTTCCAGCTTCCAACCCCGACTTGCTCAAGGAGAAAAACAAACCACGGAGGTGTGGAGATTAGCTCCGGCTTCCAGCTACGAGAAAGTGGAACAAGCAGCCCCGAAACAACGCACGAGCATGTCCTATTCTATGTAGGTATTATAGTCCCGCTTGTCTTATATCTTCCATCGATTTCAGGTCAATTGAACCACGTCTATCCAATTTCGATAATTATGCATCATACGCAACCTAAATTCATATAAGTAGCTATATAGAATTTCTACTTGAGTAGAATTAACAAGCCTTGATTTGTGCGTTCGTATAAAATGTTAGCATATGTTAAGCGCTATAGCATTTGAGCTTAGTGAATATTCAAATAATCTTTATGCGTTGTCTCCCCTCAGCAAATTCCATATTCCTTATACAACCTGAACCAACATAAATAAGTAAATAACTATCTGTATTGAAGTTTGTCATTGATAAATTGACTTAGAACCTTACGATGTGCAAGATCCTGGGAGAACCCTGCCCAACTAATATTGAAGCCGTAGAGACTCATCAACTCCAGGCACTACCCCGGGATCCAAATGCTTGGGATGTTGGAAGACAGCAGTCACTGCCTCCTAAGACAACCCGCACACACACTCACTCATACTCATACACGCTAATCTCTTTTTCCCCGCCTGGAATCCCGATTTGTTGGAATCTCCTTCATTCCACCACCACCACCTACTACTAACACTCTCATCTTCAGAGACAATCCGTGCCAGAGTCGGAGCAACTATAAGACAGTCAAAATGAGTAGTCCACAAAGCTTCCGAATCCGCTAGTCACCAATTTTATGAGGGTCCAGGATGCTGCATCGTAAAAAAGTATGAACTAGGGTAAGATCCTATGTTACGGTCAGATTTGAGATTGAGAATATCGATTGACCTTTTATTTGTATTGGAATGTCGGCAAAGCATGCGCTCATCTCATTATAAACACTTATGAAGCGAATTTGTATTTAAGGTTAATTTTGTCATATTTATTCCAGAATATCCATTACTAGCGCACCGTTAAGTAAAGCGTCACATTTTTGGATTTCCACGGACTGACCTCAACATTGTGTACAAGTACTCATTGCCTTATTACTCGGGACTGGCCAAGTCGGCGGGTGGAGTGTATGTGAGTGTCGTTAAACGGGAGTCATGAAGCCCCATCTCAATTAATATACTTTCTCCCTGCCTTTCTCGGCATCTGGAGCAGCCGGGGCGAGAGAGGACAGGGAAGGCAGAAGGAGGCAGTGCTGGGATTCATAAATTCCGAATTCATTTCATATCTCAATTCCAGCTTGGAGCTGACTCGTGGCCAAAAAGGGGTCCCATTGTCTCTCTTTTCTCTGCTTTTCTTAATCTGGAGCTCTGGGCCTCTCTTTTCTTCTCCTGATTTGTATATGAAGTATTAAGTGGAGGGTGGGGGGAGTGGAAGATAATGTTTTCAGGGGGTGCGTCTTTTTCTGGACAGAACCCCATCTCCTATTCCATACCCTCGTCTAGAAGTAACACGAAAATTCGAATGCATTTCGTAAACCAAAAAATTGGAAATACAAATCATTGAGATTGAGACGTGCGGTTCAGTTTTTACTAAAATACTAATTTTTGTAAAGTCGACATTAGGCAACACAGCGAGTTGAAAATGGGCAATTTGGTAACTTTGTTCGTAAGTGCCAACATTGCATCGGTTTAAGCTCTGCATGGGCACCGGGTATTGTCAACCTCCGAATCGTCGTGAACCGATCCGAGCCCGAGCCCGGGTTGGACTTGATTCATAATGCCCGTTATCTCTTCATCCGTCTCCCTCAATAATATAACACTTATAATTACTGAAGAGAGAGACGGAGAAGAAGAAAAACGGGATTCATTATATAATGAAGAGATAAGGGGATTGGGAGTGAATGGTGGAAAGAATTCGGGTATCTGGCTGCTGCTGGTTGGGCCGGTTGAGGAGCCTATTGGCCCCTGCCTTTCATTAAAATGCCCCGGATTTCTCGTCTTCTTCCAAAATTTCCTAATTATAAACATAATTACAGCCGTTGTGCCCTCGAGACGAAATGAGGGTAAAAAATGGTTAGGGAAAAAGTTTTGTAACGTATTAATCGTATCATCATCTCCTTGTATCACACGCCTAATTCACAAAAACTATGGTTAAAGACTTTCTACTTGAGAGAAATGGGAGTTTTTGTCTGATAGGAGAAAAGCCTGGTAGGCCCAGCAGTGAGCAGTGAGGACACAGTGGGAAGCCTGGTCGCTTTTTATTAAACTTTTAAAAAAGGACTTGAGGGCTTGGGTACAAGTAAAAGTTTTAAAACGTGTCTAATTTCACTCTGTAGTATAAGTAAGAACGGGCTTCCCACCACCGCAGAGGACTCCAATGCTCCCACTTTAATGTTAATGAATCCCAGCTACTACACAGCAGAGTTACTTACATGAGACGCGGGCTCATATTAGAAAAGTAACTAATTCCCCATTCTGCTTGTATTCTGCCTTGTGTACGATTAGATGGATGGATGGAAAGGACTTGACTCGGTTTTCCTGTAGGTGATATAAGAGTGAAAACCACAGCCCCGTGCTTTGTACTAAATATGTAGCTGGTGCTATACTCTGAGGGTTGGAATATTCTGTATATGTTACGGTTTACGGTATGGGCCATTTGGGGTGCCCACAAATATTTTTCACCATTGTCGTGAAAACCCCACCGCGTTGTGAGAGTTTTATAACTTAACTTAGGTTAGGTTCTAGAATATCAGGTTAGGTTTGAGGGCTTTTTGTGTAGCCCATCTTTAGCTAAACTAACCTGCCATTTTAAAACCCAACAAAAGCTAATAAGACCCTGAAAACGCGATGGGTCGCACACGATAATGATACCGAATAGTTTTTTCCGATAAGTTTTAAATAAACGTATAATGTTTTAAAATTTGGCAATTAAAACGGTACGCTAAACCACAATGTTGTAGGATGCAACGGTGCTATTTAAATAGCTACATAACTACATAAAGATATTTGTACCGGAAATTCAAATGTACGGTAACATGTATGGACGTTGCAGGGACGAGAAAGTAAAAAAAAAGTAGTTTAACATACTTTTCTGTGCGGAGTGAAGTTTTCCCCCTCAGAGCGACTTGGATGGATCGAGGGTTTGCTAATATATTGTTTAGACCCTGATATGATCCACCACTACACGCTACACTTCTCAATTATTTAAAACTTTATTAAAAGTAACTCTTTTCTCTCTCGGCTCTTCCGCAAGGGCCATGCCTGTGTTCAGGCAGTGGCTGGGTTTCAAGGAAGGAGCATCCCCCAGCTACGCACCAAAAAATAAAATTAACTCCGGCTTCTAATGAATCCAACCTCATCGAATACTTATACTTTCTAACTCACTTAGGTACCCACTCCTGTCGTGGCCGCTCGCTTTCATTTCAGTGTTTCAAACGAGCTTAATTGTATATCGTATCTTATACCTATACATATAGTTGTGCTTAGCTAATATGCGTAAGATATACTGGAAATTTCAATTCAATACCGGCATAATTTGAGCTGCATAATTATTATGCACGCACCAGCTAATGCTAATGCTAGTACCAAGCAAATTCAAAGCAACAGATATTTTCCTTTGACCGATATATAGAAATTTACAATGTTTGCACCGTATAGATATAGCTGACAAACGTTACGAAGATTTTACTGGTTCAGCTGTCGGTATGCGTAATTGTAAAGCGCAATTGCGCAAGTCGGAAATAGCTAATTTTCCTAATATATGTATTTTATCTTTAGCTTAATGTTATATTATCTCTTTAAAAAGACACTACGACATATTGACAATTTTAAACCCACAATCATCAAAGGAAGAAAAAAAAACATAAGTGAGATTCCATGGTCGTCATCCAACCAAGCAGTGAGCACTCAATGGAAAGTTCTTTTTCCTACTTTCTATTTCACTCTGTCGTCAATAAACCTCACAGAATCCTCCGATGAGAAAGAACTTCGTTCATAAGTAAATAACTAAAACTACAAAAAAGTTTGATGATGCTTGCATACGCTAGTAGCTTTAAAGTATTGGCTGGCATTGCCACTGTAGATTGGGAATTGAGCTCAATCAGAATATCCCATGGAGCTGCCTGTGAGGGGTTGATGGTTGGGGGGCTCTTGGCTTGGTACTGGAGCCGATCTTGTTAATTGAGATTCGACTGTTGTTTTTCTCAACCCAAGAGCTTTTTTTCCTATTTAACTTGATTAATCCTCCGAATTTAATTCTGGGAGGGAAGTGGTGGTAGGAAGCTTAATAAGGAGGCGTAAAGCTTCCACGTATACAAAGTCCCGCGGGCATCGGGGTGGGAGAAACGAACGGCTCAAAAACCCATGTAGTATGTAGCACGGTTGTTTGTATGTACAATAGCATGAGGAGGGTGCGTGTGTGCGTAAATGTACATAGGAAAAATCCGTTAAAGTCAGGCCTAGCCAACAAGTCAGTGCCAGATTCGTCCTATTCGTAAATTTCCGATTCCGATCTGAATGAAACCCAGTTGAGCCCATGTATTTTACGATTTTACTCATCAAAGAGAGGAAGAGACAAAAACCGGATTTTGACAAAACTGTTGGGTGTAAAAATGAGTGAAAGGAAAAAGTAAGTTTGGAATGAATAAAATTAGTCGGCTTTGGTTCGGTAAGCGGTGAAAAGGAAAAATAGACGACTTTTGCGGTAGAAGAGAAAGAAGGAACAGGTGAAAGCAGAGCGGGGGAAGAAATGTGTCTATAATACCCTTCACTCTGTGGAAGAAAAGAAAAGCGGCTTTTCTTCTTAGCTTCTTGTGTCAAGTCAAATTGTGTAGTGGGTGTCTACTCCACGCTACTACTAGTTCCGCTAAATGTTGAAAAAACTGGATACTAGGGCTTAGTAGTACAAGCTCAATGGATGTTACACAACTTCCAATGTCTCTTTCCTATTTCAAGACTACATACAGTAGTGTATACTTCGAATGAAAAACAGACTTTTACCTGGATGAAAAATAAAGATTGCTTGTACAAATTTTGTACACCACTTAGATATGTTACTTCTGGGCATGCAATATACAGAGTGACACGAAATATCTTGATTCCCCTCAAGGTCACACTTCCAAAAATTGTACAATGACATCAAATACCAACTTAGGGCAAATTTTATGTGGGATCTAACGGAGCCATAATATTAGGACTTTTCTTAGAAGCGGCGGCTGCACAGCTCAAAATAGTGAGAAAGACCGAATTTTTGCTCTTCCAGCTGTTTAAATTGTTCACCATAACATGAACGTCTTTTAAATCCTTTCCACAACCAACCTGGGTCAATAATCATATACCAATACCTGGAACGTTCAAATACCATGGGAGCTAAAGCCGCGCACGGTCACGATCTCTCCAAGGACCCGGATTTTGCTGTTTCTGGCCCGTTCTCTCTCTTGACAGCAGCCGCTTGTAAGAAAAGTCCAAATATTATTGCACCATTAGATCTGCAATGAAATTTCCTTTAATTCGGCATATGATATGTCATTGTACGGTTTTTAGAAGTATGCCCTAGAAGGGGGTCAAAACATTTTGTGTCACCCTGTGCTCTATTGACGTCAAAGATTTCGCATTCGTATTTCCAGGAGTAAAGAAAAGCTCAGGAGGACGAATAATAATTTATCTGCGTCATTTCTTTTTATGTAAGGTACATAGTAGGTAGTAGAGGCTTGAAGCACAAAACTTGTTTGTTGGATATTACCCCGAGTAAAGTAAGACAAAAGAGCCCGAGTCTTGATAATTATGATTGTACTCTGTACTACACTGAACACTGCTAGGTATTCCGAAGCTGCGGAGAAAGCCACGAGTTCTCAGAAATTCAATTAGAAGTCGTCTGAGATTCGTCAAAAGAGCCTGACACAAAAATAATCATACATGAAACCCTTCCATCACCCTCCGTCCACATTCATTAGACCCAGACCAACCAGATCTAGTTGGGCCTTGTCGAAGAAAAACAATGGAACAAAACAAAAGGTATTTATTTCATGATTCAACCTGAAGGATTCCAGAGACTAGTAAAATGAGAAACTATAACCCCCCCATGCTGTGTATATATCAATAACAAGAAAAGAGTTAAGATCAACAGAAAAACAACAATCTTCTTCAGTGTATATATATAAAATATATCTCAACTTAGGCTCTTGCCGTAATATTTAATGGAAAGATAAGTTTTTTTCCCTTAGCTTCTATTTTGATCGACGAGGAAGAAAAAGCACACAAAAAACGGAGTAATATTCTGTTAAAAGGTTTCTCTAATTTTCTTCAGAGAAAGAAAAAAAGCTCGGCAGTCAAGTTGCTTATTTCCTTTAATTGCGTACAAGATATCAGGTACAAGGCACGGGGTTTTTCCGTGAAAAAATTATTAATGAACTTAAATTGGCTTCGTATGAGAGAAAAAACTTTTCTGAGTCTCTCCCAATCATCGTGGAACCTCTTCATTTGCTCGTAGTTTATAAATAAGGCAGAGAGGAGGTAAGGAAGGGTGGGGTCGTCAACACAAAACACTGAAAAAAAAGTTAAGATTAACATGGTGAGTCAAGTTACAGAAAGACTCCGCTTCATCTCTCTGCATATCAAATCACTCATGAGATGATGGGGGAAATATAATTAAATATAAAATACTAACATCAAGGCGTATAGAGTTGGAGCATCTGTTGAGCGAGTATCATTTCAGATTTCATTGCACAAGTGTTATGTCAACGTCTTAACTTGGAAATAATTTAAGCAGCTTATGTAATCGTCATTAAAATAACTCATAACTGTATGGGACATTTACGAATTAACGAGATAAGAAATAGTGTTCCAAATCCAGCAAAACGTCAGTGGACGGGTTATCGTACTGTAAAGACAGATGAAGACAGATTTTATTTTTCTGATCTCTAATGCAAATATTTCTTGCATAACTCGAGCTTAAATCCCAGCCCTGATGTTGACATTACCATGAAATAATTATTTGAAGTTATGCATTGGTTCCAAATGTAGAAAAAGAAGTTTAAAAAACGGAGAGGCGTGGGAGAGAGAGGTGAGCGGAGAACGAGGTAGACCGTAGACGCCGAGTGAGTGAGAGAGAGTAATGTATGAATCTGAGAGAGTTTTGCTGGAGTATCTGCATAAAGTAGCTCGGAGTGAAGAAGGAGGGCTGAAAAAAGAAACTTTGTTGGTAGAGAAAGTTTGGGGTAAAAGTTTTTTGGGTTGACTGTCGTTCCTGAGTGAGAGCATATGTATGGATGGATGAAGAAGGCTCCAGTCCTCGTCGGACACATAGAAGACACGAACCAACGATACGCCGACCAAAGAATTCTTCGCTATTTGGACCTTGGACATTTGACTCTGGAAATTTGATGAGCATTTGTTTTTGGTCCTTCTATCCAACCAAGAAACCTTGCATGTTCAGTATATCTAAATGGATCTAAATATAGCATATATCAATTCAGTATAACATAGAACGATGAAACGGGTAAAATGCTATAGAACAGAATTTTGAGGCCCAAATATCCGGGGTTCCAAAGACGGCGAACGCAGTGCCGAGAGAGGCAGAAGCAAAAAAAAGAAAACTTTTAGTTTTCCATCCCTTCAACTTTTGCATTAATTTTTTTCCCGAACTCTGTTGAAGCATAGGAAGAAGGAAGGAGACGTGGAAGGGTTCTAGGTAGAAAAAGGAGAGAGCCGACTCATCAGTTACCTTCTAAAGTTTGTCATTATCGAGTCTTTAATCTCGTATTAATATTTTAATGGGAGGAGAGGCAAGTAGCAGCAGGAGCAGCAAGTAAGTAAGGATCTTGCTCAAGCCCAAACTTTTTTTCTCTGGTGAAAGTCTGACGGAATTAGTGTATGCTTTGGGTGACTAGCTCTCTCTCTCTCTCCTGCTCAGAGCCCATGATCGATGAGAGGCTGAATTAGGTATTAGGAAAGGACGCTTCTTCCCTGACGTCCTCTTAATATTAAAATTTTTGGGTGTAATTTAGAAACCCCCGTCATCTCATTTCTTATGACACGTCTATCACTCGAATCATAGGCCTTTTATGACAGGTCCTTGATGAGGCGGCCTATCTCCCGCATCTGCTCTAGGCTTTCTCCAAAACTTATTCTTCGTCCCTTTTCGTTTATTTCGTGTAGTTAATTTCCATGTTTTGCCAGTACATGCAATGCTCGTTATTTACGTGTCGCGGGGTGGACTGACCTTGCTCCTAAGCAGTTTCCACTCGGTTACAGGTCTCTTGTACTAAAGGAAATTGAGGATTGATTTTGCATGGAGGTGAATTGACTCTTTCAGTGCGTGACTATAGGCGAGTGTGAGGGTGAGTTGCATGGAGATTTCTCCCGACTACTGTCGGTTACAAGGCGGAAGAGCATGTTGATGTTGAGGTGAAAGCGGTATTATGTGTGTAAGTGAGAGGCGTTGAGACCAGCGGAAAGTGGTATAAATTCGGGAACCACTCCAAATACTCGAACTGCCTTCGAGACACGAGTTCTTACCTACATATGTACATATCTAGTTCACATGCCCTTTTTCAAATAAAGTCAAGCATCCTGAGGAATTTTTATTGGAAACAAGCTTTTCTACTTTGTGGATGGATAAGGCGGAATATGGAATGGTCTCTGGTGATTTTTACTTTACCTACTGTCAGTACATATTTTTACAATTCTATACCAGCCAGGTAACAGATAATCTGAGAAAATCATCACATAAATCAATTTTCAAATCGCCATGCCATTTATCAAACCGGACTTATTGATTTAAACTCGTTTTTAACAATTTCGTAATGAAAAGAGTTTTGAAGATTTTACCGAAATCATTTTCTTAATTTCTTGTAAATCCAAATTGCTTGTAACTAAATTAGGAGTATTTTAGATTTGGGTCCTCCACCATGGCGGGATACTGGCTCGGCCCCACGACACCAGAGCCCGTCATTCCTCACTTCTTCTACCAAGAGGATATTGACGGCTATGAGGCATTCTCCAAGCGAATTTTGGAGCTGGAGAAACTCAATGATGACAACCTTCAAATTCTGATTTTGTTCACTGCCCGCTCCAACCGGAAAACGACGGACAACGAGGATGAGAATAACATGAATAGTCGTGGTTGGGACCCGGACTGCAATCTCTTCGAGAACGTAGTGGACTTCCTGACCATCAAACGGGAGCCGAGAGGCTGGTTGCTCAAGGTGGGCATTGGCACGGCTTTCGAGTGGAAGGATGAGAGAAATCCGTTCAAAAAGGACCCACGACTCAAAATCACCTCCGTCCCCACCCTCCTCGCCTGGAACACTATGAAGAGAATCTCGGGATTCCAAGCATTCCAAGTCGAAAATATTCTTGTCATGTTGGAGGATTGAAAACAATCTCAAGCAAAATTTAATGTTACCTACTCCAAATTTTGTAGCTAGTTCTTCTCAACTACAATTAATTTCAAATTTTCGATTAAACGCCATTATTATTGAAAGCGTTCTGCGTCCATTCCTGCTTAATCCAATCTGCCCTTACATGAACCGCTCTATTCGAAGAACACGCAATGAGTCATTCTCAAACTAATTCAAGTCGTTGTACGTAAGCCTTTTTCCCTGATAATTGAAAATCCCACACGTCGCTTTCCCTTTTCACTACAACCGTTCTTTTCCCGTCATGTCTTTATCTTATTGACGGACAGTCCGACATTGGACTCTCGACTGAGTCGAAATAACTTCATTTTCACACCGGATTTTCCCATCTCCAGCTCAGTGCTCGGTTCGAGATATACCCAGGCGTTCTGTGTCAATTCTACCTAGTAGTAAACTAATTTCTAGACTGTATCGTTTTGCCGTGGACAGTATTCAATATAAACCAAACTATTGGGGCATTTCACCAGTAATTTTATCACAAAGTTCGTATTAGAAGTTAATAGAGTAATTAACAGCCGTACACGGAATCTGGATTACACGCCAAAAAAAACGGATATTTTTTTACTCCTTCGAATCGACATAGAATCTCAGATGCGAGATTTCTGGTTCTATCACTCATTTCCTCCCGTGGAGCCTCTCCGTGGGCTTTGGAATGATCTCATTTGGGAGGAAGGTTATGTTGTTATGTGCCGCTCCAGAGCAGACAACGTGGGCCGAAGTGGTGGAAATGGGTGAGGGCTGTGCTGGACGGGTTGAGCCGAGGGATGCTGGAGGGGAGCTGGCATTATCTGAGCCTACACTCGCTCGTAATTGATCCGTCCTAATCAATGGGTCAGAATGGGAGAGCCAGGGCTCCCCTAGCCAGCCTAAACCAAACCAAACCACCGAGATTCACGTCCATCCCCAGCTAGACCTCTGAACTGCGGCACTCTTTCTTTCACAGTACCCTCACTCAATGGACAAATTCATCATCTTTACTCTTGAAGGGTCATCGTTTTGTGTGGAACATGGACAGAGAGCTTCTTTTCTCCACGCCTCGCTTCATGCCATTGTCTCTCATTCTCTGACTGATTTGAGTCTCATGCCGAACGTCAGTTTCAATTTAGTCGACGAGGAGAAGAAAAAAAAGAAAAACCTTCCCCCACCCCCATTTACCGTGGAGTCAGACTTGCCGAAGGGAGAAATCCGGGCATCCGGTTCGGCTCTATTCAGCCTTCCATGGGCTGGGAGTCACCACGTCTTTCACCGAGTTCGCTCTATTATTTTATCACCTTTGGTGTCAGGTCTGAATCTCAACTTTCAAGCAAGTGAAAGCATCGATCAGATCTATCAACGAACGAAACCTTTGATTTGTCAAATATTTATTCGAAATTTGAACAAAAGAAGCAAACCGATGCTCATATTAACAAGCGCGCACTATCATTCCTTCTAAGAGCAACAAGGAGCCCAAAAAGTCATGTATCTTCCCGATGCACCGGATCATGTTCTAATCATTCCTGATCCCGATCTATGTACGCTGTACGGACAAGAATCTATTGAGTATCTGGAAATACCCTTGGAGGAACTTCCCGTGTGGTAGTGAACCCGAACCAATCTCCCGGTCTGTCCGCGCTTCCCGTAGTCCCTCTGTCTCTCTCCGTTTTCTTTTTTTTGTATGTTACCCAGTCATTCGTTGCAAAACTTCCGGAGAGAGAAAATAGATGGGCAGAAAACCGAAAGTTATTTTTATTGTTTTCCCAAACTTTTTTTTTATTTTAGTTTGGCAGGCAGGATGACGGAGAAGGACAATGGGCAGACAAGTTTTTGTCCAACCAGACTCAGACCTCGTAACAGTTCTTTGGGACTGTCCTTGTTCCTTCCTTTAGCTTTTAGGTAGGATTCGCCAACAATTTGATCTCGGTATTGCTGCCTTTTGGATTTAGCACAGATTTGAAAAGAAGATAGGACGGGGCCAAGGTGTCGGTGCAAGTGGCGTCCCAGGTGAAGCACATGCCTCTTGTATTTCGTCATTAACAGTTAAGGCATAGGGATCACATCTTAATTTTCAAAAATTATGTGCGTGTTAATACTTTCCAAGGTTTCAGCTCGAAAGAGCCGCCGCACACACAGCTTTTATTTGATGAAAGATTGTAGTAAATGGTCCAGGTTCAAAAGTCGTGTTACATGTTCAGGGATGGATGTAGGAAAGTGAGTTCACTTAGGAGGAGGACTTCATGAGATGAGGTTTGAAGATGACATTATGGAGACGGGGGGATAAGGGAGAAAGTGAAAAAAAGGGTTTATATCAATGAGGATGGGACATTGGAGATAGTTTGAGTAGGCCGAGCTCAAGTCCATGTCCCAGCCAGCTTTCTCTATTGGCATTTCTTCCGTGTATGTAATAATATAATGTAACATATACTTACTTAAAGGATAAAGGGAATGGGCAGAGGAGAAAGTAAACTTTTTCCTCTTTCTTCCTTCCCAGAAACATTGGAGCCCCAAAATCTCTCAATATCTCCTCAATAGCAGACAAAGTGGATTGGAAGGAGGAAATACTCCCCGGCCCTTCTTGTCTACAACTTCAGCAAGACAATTGAAGATGCACTTGTTTAGGACGGAAAATAGAAAAAAAGGACACAAAAGAAGAAAGTCGACGTATGTAGGTAGGTACCTAGTCAGGAATTCACTTTCATCCTTTACTCTATTCCCCTTACAGGAGCGGAGGAAATCGTCCAGAAAATTTAGTTAGTAATACAAGAGCAGATTTCGATATATTTTTGTATTTGGTATTTTGAGAAGTATCAACGCATCTATTGGTGAAAGTTGGTAAGGGCTATCTCCATTGTTCTGTTAAGGTCGGGGCGAAAAGTGTCTGGAAAGTAACATATGCATCCTAGCATCTAAATTTAGACTAGTTCAGTTGCATTAATTTTGTCATGTTTCATGGGGTTGATCTGACCTCGGTTTCAACTGTACCTGAATTCTGAATAGTTCTTGCTGCGTAAGGCGTGATGGAAGGGTGTGTGGTAGGAATAAAGAAGTTTTTTTCTTGGATTGGAATGGAAATGGGTCCCAATGCCCCCTGACTGCCATGACTCGCTCGGGTTGTTCGTTGGAAGCTGTACTTGAGCCTCCACGACTCATTGAGTCAATTCCCAATAAATTTACCCTTTACCTACTTTACCTTAGGCAGGGGGGCGGGGAGCCGTGATGAGCCTCATCTTCTTCTTCAGCCAAGGAACAAAATGTTAAGTGGAGCAGACACAAACTGACATAAAAATAAAATTGAGGACAAATTGAAAAAACCATGGATTCAAATTGCTCGGAATCCCTTCCAATTCCAACCCCTGAATTCCAATTTCCAATATCCTCTAATGTTCAAGAAAAGTTTCAAACAGGAAATTGAAGAGGTGAAGTTAATGGACCTAGTCCTTGAAACAGACTTTGAAGTTTGGCGCTCTGGAAGTCCACGCCACGCACCATCTCACCATTATTTAATACATGATTCTGATTACATTATTTATACGCGCCCATGGCCTACCTAATCTACAGCGTATTTGGGTCAAACAAATGTTTACCTGTGCATAATTAAGTTTTGCCTTATAAATTCAATGTAATCTACAGCTGAATGCTACGTGTCATTTGTTTATGAGCAAGTTCTTAACTCCGTCACTCATGAAACACTAGCATAGTGGCATACTAAAATATTTAGGTCTATTATTAAGTTAATCAATACAATCTGGCAACGTGCTCAAATCGGATTATTCACGAAGGACTTTACAAGCTACAGTATAAAGTCCGTCTCTTGTTCCAGTCTATTATGTGGGATAGGCTTAAGACCTGACTGGCGAGGGACATGCGATGAGAACTGCCGGTAAACTGTGTTCATGGAATATTTATTGAGTAGTGTATGAAGTGTAGGAACATGAAGTAAATTGTTTGTTTTGACATTGGTCGATTTGAGTAAAGGGGCAGATTTTTGTTCATAAATGATAGGACAGGCCACGGGATTGACAAGAAGGTCTTGGTGGGTATTACTTAAACTCTGATATGAGTCCCGATACTGTCTTCCACGCACGCAGCAGTCATGGTTCCCAATTCCAATCATTCCGATCCCGGAGCCCTGGACTGGGACTTCCTATTAGAGTGGTAAAACGAATTGGACATTTGGACTCTCGGTTCGACACAAGATTGCATGTTAGTCAGGCATAGAATTAGCCAAAACCCTATTTTCCTCTCCCTGGAACGCCGTGAGTGAGGAGAAGGAAAGCGAATTACGACCCGGTGTCGGTACAAGGGGGAAAAATTGCTCCCGTTTTTCTCCGTACACCATACCAACCTGGCCTTGCGTGTCTTAAGATGAAGAAAAAAAAAACGGAAAAACCAAATTACGTCCCACACACACACATAGATATAATTCCCTAACCCCAAGACATATAATGAGGACCCTTCCGTGTCTTTTACGGTATACATGCTGATTAGTAGTTATTAGGTGTGTCCATAACAATTACCGGAAGGCTAAGGAATCGCGGCTATGTGCTCTACGAACGAACCTTCCTTCCCACCGTGCCGTAGGCACTCACACTAATCTAATTTCAAGATTACAATCTACCCACAGTATATCACATTTAACCCTGGATAAACTTGAATTATCTTCCTTTAAATGGTACAAGTGATCGCTACAGATATGCGGAAGGCATATTGTTGCTCACTTTGAGCCAAAATTGCAAAAATTGATAAATTGAACTAACGCAGTAACTTATTCCTAGCACAATACGTTGCAACACGTTCCGTTGCAGTAATACGCTAGAATTGAGGCCGGTGGTGATGCCGAGGGTATTATTAGAACCCTGAGTTGAATGGGGAAATGGAGAGAAAGTCCGTGTAGGGGTGGTTGGGGGATGAAGTATGTATTAGCGGAGAAAGGAGTCGTTTCGTTCAGTATATGAAAGAAAGACATGACATGAACATGAACTGGACGGTCGTCTTAAGCCTCAAAATCCTACTTGAGGGAAACTTGAACCAGGAAAAATGCTCGTAGAACATGAACAACTCATAAAAGCACACTAGGCTGCGGCTTGAGTATGAGGCAGGGAGAAAGCCTTGGACGAAATTAACCACCAAGGTGGTGAATGGTACCGTTCATATAAATTAAGACACGTTTCACACAGTCTACTCGGGCACACGGAATGTTGCTGGGAACTTCTATTACGTTTTGACATGTCCAAATGTCCAAAGAGTCCCAACCCCTATAATTGTACGTGGTTGGCCTACGCTTTTCGGCCCATCGACCTCTTCGTTTCCGTCCCACCGACCTAAGCAATCACTTGACATTTTCTCATGTCCTTCCAACCTCCAATCCTACTTCTAAGCCACAAAAACCAATCTCAATCTCAAGCTGTACTAAATTTCTCCCATTCTTCCACCAGTTGTTCACAAGTAAACAGAACATGATGGGAATGATTCATGCTACACGGTACATGAGTATAATTATATTCACTTTACTTCCGTCCAGTTCTATTCAAAGATCCATACAATACCACCGTGTCAGAAAATGCTAATAAGAAAAACCTTTGAAAATGCTGAGAAGAGCGAAAATGTGTATCCAGTATCGGGAATTGGAATTGAAATGATATTGTAAAGGAGACTCGAGGGTACTTTTGGGAAAGAAAAAACTCACAGAGGTAATAAAAACTTTTACCCTCAATCCTTGGAAATTAGAGGCGGGATAGGCTTGATGATCTAGTATGTCGTACTGGACAGCATGTATGTATAATATTGACAGAGAGCCAAACCCAAATCGAACCAGACACTCCCGCGGTGGTTGCGGAAAAGGGGTGGAAGAGTATAAGAATAGACGGGCAAATAAGTTGGAACTTTCTCCGAGGGTTGGAATTTCTTTGAATTTGAATCCACGACTATTCATAGCGCGACAGTTCAAGACACCGACGTAGCACTGACTACTCATGAACGCTCATGCTCTGAATAGTCGTGCTACCAATTTCTTTCAGGATCTGATGCATACAAAAAAATTTGAATTGAGATTTCCGTCCGGTTTTCCTATGGGACATTCCAAAGAGTTTTGTGTGGTTGGAGACGGAGGAAAAAAGGTCATGTGTGGAGACTTCTGGGCTCTTGGCCATGTCTCATGCATCCCTGATCATCATTTTGAATGTGACCACTACTACTCATTCCAAGGAAATGACCAGAGGAGGACCCGACTCCCCTCCAAAATCCTCTTTCAATGCAAATATTTTCACTTCGAATTGTGTTTGCTGTCTTTTCACCATTCAGACTATTCAGAGCAGGGAGAAGGGAAGGCAAAAAAGTTTCTTTTTACAGAGGGTTGGACCGTTCCGACTTATGATTTCCTGTAAAGTTTCCTGTGGTTCTCCTGATTCAGGGTCGGCGCTATGGGTTCATAATCAAATAACTAGCCTCAAGGGTATTCACATGTTTTGAGGCAAATTAGGAAGTTCGTCCTAATTAAGGCGTACAATAGATGCAAAACTCAAATTCTTTGGCGCCACAAGTACGAACATGACATAGTTCTAACCAACCAGTCTAGCTTAACCAAACTTAATAGATAATGCTAACAAGAACAAACTTCTTTGTAAAGTTTGTTAAATTTAACTTGTACAGTGCGGATGTACGTACAGTATATATTAGATAAACCGCATGGAGAACTTTAAAATACAAATATTTCTAGTATATTCAATCGGAAGAATATCCAGCTCTACTTAAATACTGGAATTTAGGGTAATTTGAATTTGAGTGCCTTTAAAAGCGCTCCGGCCCTGTTGACTATTTGCTGACCAGGAGAAAGAAATGTGAAACTAAACTGGTTCAGAGTTATTTAAAGTGATGTGGGTGGACAGGGCAGTGGTTGTATTTCATGAGCGGGTCTGACAAGTTGGAGTAATTCGAAGTGATCAACGACCCCTTGTCCTCACTCCGTATTATCCCTCTTATTACACGAGGGAGGAAGGGCCGAATGAAAAAGAACCAAATCACCCTCACATCTCAAATAAAATAAAATCATCTTCCGTCTTCCTGCCTCTCCTCCCCCGCCCGCCCGTACCACTGCCTAATCCACTCAACCAACACAGCACGCCTCAACCTTCCGAATCTCTCGTCAATTGCAGCCCATGCAGTCTTGGCAAAAATAAAACGTGATATTCACGTTTACAGATATAATGAACACACTGTCTGACACTACTTTAATTTCAGCGATTCACCAGAATATTTACCTTGATTGATGCGGTTGGCTTGTATGTATGTATGTATGTTTAAGGAGTGAGGTTACTCGGCTGCTTGGGCTACAAGCGGGCCTATTGCAGACTGCTCCTGGGACAGACATTGTGAAGGTCGAGATAGAAATCTACGATGTCCTATATCCGTGGGGAACGCCAGCGGTTGGCTTGGTACACCCCAAAAATCCGCGTCACAATTGACCCAGCCTCAAAATCCTGGATGATCTGACGTGTGAATTTTTCTCTGATCCCACTTTGGCGTATTTTCCAGACCGTCCTGGTGGAAACATTATAAGAGACCGAGTCGAGATCAAGTGAAAAAAAGTCATCTTGAAGAAGGTAGTAGGTAAGGATCTTAGAGACCGAGATCATCCACTCATTCCGAGTCTTACATGAACCGGAAATTCCCTCGACGACCCTTTCCTCCTTTCCCTGCCTCAGTCTGTGCGGCTCTCCGCGGGTTTTCTCCGTATGTACGACATGCCCTCACACATCTCAAAAAATCCCATTCAAACAGTCTTTTCCTACCTGACTCTAATAAACACGGACGGAGTGCTTGTGCTTAGGCTACGCTACTACGCCTCCGCTCAGAAGCCCCACTCAGCCTCATTTCTCAATTGACAAGAACCTCTGATTTGCTCCGGGTGAAAGCCTCTTTTCCCTTCAATGTCACAACATCAGAGGAAACAAATTGCTCCTTTTCAACGCCTTGCCTTCACATCCACACATATTTTATGTAGTTATTTCACCTAACCCTTTCTCTGATACAGCAGGAAACACATGTCGCGTTTTATTTGACACAGTCTACTCTTTCGTCGCTAATTCATTCTTTAAGTTAAAAATTACTAAATTCTAAATATTTTTAAATTCTGTGATTTGAAGTATTTAAATTTATTTTAAGAGGTGCTCCGGTAGAATTACTCAGCAATGCATTTGTTAAATGAATTCAGACTCACCTTGATTCACAGTTATGAAATAAACTTCGCACGTGTGTGGAATTCCACTAGGGAATCGGCCTAAATGCATCATTTGAGTTATATCAATTTTCGTCGAAACCCGTTTGGAATTTTTCAGTTTGTTGAGTTGTGGGGTTGACGGAAAGGGGAAGCCTGTTTTGTACTAAATTGGTTCAACCCTTTTGTTGATTTCCTGAAGAGAGCTAATAGATGCTTCGTGTTCGTTCGAGTCGACAGCAAAGGCAGTGACTGGGGTTTCCCTTCTCCACATCCACACACACATACAATTTTTTCAACCCCATTGTGTTAGTTATTTTTGAAGGTTCTCAAGCTTGCTTTCTTTTTTTTCTCTCTCTTCCTGCACGTATTTGCTCAGATTCTTGTTCCAAGAAAAGAAATCCCGTGTCCTCACATTCATTCCATTGTGTGTCATTACCAGAAGAGCATTCTTTCACTTCTCGCTGCCAACCTACCTACCTATATGGGTCGTGGAAATTGTGCCGCGTATTTTGGGCAACAGCTTTATAAGTTAGGTACCTATCGGTGTCGCATGCTTTATTAACCAAGCTCAAGCGCAATAATTACATGATACGATGTACTAAGTACGATATATGAAGTTTTTTTACGTTGGTTTCAACAAAACGGCGCAAGATCCGAATGATCCAAATAACCGCGACCCAATTACCCTGAAATCAATGAAACCCGGGTTTTATTGGAGAAGGAAGCTGAGGGAGCTAGAGCAAAACTGGACCGAGACAAGAGGAGCTTCGACCCATCGGCAAAGGACTCTAACAACGGAAAAAAGTTTTCCGTCCATTAAGATAAGTACATCACGGAGGTAGTCAGAGGCTTTTCCTGGAGGAATGTTGAGAATCTTGGATCAAAAAGTAAATTCCAAGCTTTACTATAAAATCGAAATATATTAAACCAGATGTGAAGGGGGTTTGAATTCAACAAATTTTGGCAAATTTTAGCTGTAAAAACCGGTTCGTCTCATGAATGGCCAAGTTATGACTCTCCGTCGCGCCATGTGCGTGAAAGCCGTGCTCTGTTCTCCAAATCAGGAGCGTTTGGAGGATTTTTAAGCCTTCTTAAAACAGAAGCGGAGTGTAGATATAGTGAAACGTTTGAAGTTGGATCTTTCTTATTGTGTTAAAACAAGTAAAACTTTTATTCCTCTCGCACAGCATGTGCATTCAGAAGTGGAAGAAAGCTAAAGAAAGTCCAAAAGTTAACTCTCGTGACTTAAAACAATTTTTTTTCTTCTTCATCGGGTCTCTGTCGCCTGAATCCAAAAATTGTGCTATAGGCCATGCTAGGGCAAGAGCTAGAAGCTACAAGATCGCAATCCTTTGTAGTCTCCTTTGCAGATCTTTCTGGCGCACACTTAGTATTAATTAGATAATTGGTGATTCAGGAGTGGAGAGGTTGAAAAGGTTCATTCAGGCAAATAAGTTTAGGAGAAAGTTTACATGAAACTTTCTTCGAAAACTCCTTGGTAAAATTACTGAGGGTCATCAACTACATGCAAACATACACGACACATGATCCAATCAGCATCCCAGGAGAATACCCCGGAAATACAAGGAATCAAATATCAAATATACGAAAATAACATTATTATTATTGTATTCGTAAATCTAGATCTTGCGCGTGTACAATCCGCATGGCCAATTAATAGTTAACTAACTTTGCAAATTACGGGATTTCACATACCCTTCAAAGATTCAGTCACTACGAACACAATTAGAGTAAATTAAGAACCTGATAATAAAGTTTCTTGTACGGCATAAAGCTAAACTTGAGTAGATTTCATTCGAATTTCGATTTAAAAAAAAATAAACTTTCTGGTTTAGAAAAAGAGGTCCATCTCCGTTGAGAAAACAGGTTTGAATTCCATTGAATTCGAAGAGAAAAAAGGGGTTGATCCAAAGTCCGAAAATCCTTCTAAATTGAAAATTGAATGATTTTTGTCTTGTGCAAAAAAGGAAGACGAAGAGAAAAAGTGTTCAACTCAAGTCTCAGTGTTTTTCACATGAGCAGAGGCCAGGGTAAGTTCTTGTCAAGGGAAAGAAGGCAAGGAAAATAATGTCCCATGACTTTTATTATATCCTCTCGTGAGAATTGCTTCAAATCCCTACGTTCACTTCTCTTATTTTTTTTTTAAAAAAAGTTTCAGTTTACCTATTGCACATTTTGCTTTAGTATATCCCACTGTCCCGTATATATCTATTTATATGTTCTCCAATTTTAAAAAAAGTATTACTTTCTCCTTGTCCTCTAAGGCTTCTATTCAAGAAAACTATATTTATGTTTTCTCCTTTTTACGTGAGAGTAAAAAAGGAGAACTGTACCTACACGATGTTTCTAATACACTTGTCTCAAAACCCACCAAAAAATATATAGGGTGAACGTGGAACCCAGAAAAATAAGTATCCCCATAAAATGAGAAAAAAGAACACGGGTTGAAGGAAAATGCTCCATAGTATGATGTCATGTCTGGGCAGGGAGCAGGTTACATTACAACTTATTACTTTAGGTTATGATGGGAAAATAGCCTTCCGGTCCGACTCCCAATTCTACAATTGCTTCTATATTTATGATATCATAACCGGCTGCTAATAATTCTCTTCATTAATGTCAACTCAATCAATATTGAATGAGGGAAACAAATCCTTTCCCTCAAAAGTTACTGGGCACTTCAATTGAAAAAAAACTCAACTTTATTGCATGTTTGGACACTGCTGAGCACTTTCCCGACTGGGTGAAAGTTGAACCAATTTATGTGCAAGAGCTACAGTTTGGCTAAGGTATTTCCGAATTCCAAGTACATTAAAGCACGGAAGTAAGTTCCCTGTTCCCAGACTCTTTTATGCAATAATTTATGAGCACCGCTCTCTATTTTCCGTACAAGTGCGAGAGCGTACTTGTAAATTGAATTCTGGCCCAGGACGACGACATATATACAAGAGCCTAGGTTACGCGAAGATCAGATTCGATACTTTTCACGGAAGAGTAGGTAAGGTGAGATCTTAAATCTACTTGACTCAACGGTTATGCTTGTAACAAGAGGGGATTTTTTTGAGTTATTTCATTCCCCTTTGAGTAAGCCTTAGTGACTTGGCGTTGGCATTGGCTTCCGCACCTTTCTCCAAGCATACTTACATATGGATGAAGGTAGGAAGACATGAAGGTATGAGGACAAGGAAAATCTTATAGCTTAGCCCCAGCTTTCCATATGTAAAGTTTAACCAGATGATTAATATCCTCAACTTTGGAGACGAGAAAGGGAGAAAAAAGGAAAAAAATGATTTAGAAAGAAGGGTGCCAATTCTCAAGTACGCATCTGATTACCCTAAGCACACAGAGAGGCAGAGGGTTCTTATAAGAATGCTTATTATAATAAGCCCCGCCCTGCACGACGTCGAGGACGGAGCCGAGGAGCATTTGTATTAGTTTCTCTCACCTCGTTAAATTTAAGTGTCGTTACTATGTTTACCCACGTACTAACTATAACTATCATCCTATCATCACAGATTGGATTTCCGTGAAGGGAAAGACCTCCGCACACACTTTCTCCCGGTTTCCTTCCCTCTCTCCCAATTTGGAACTCAGGCTCTTCCCAACGACGACGTCCTTAATCTCAGATTTATTCTCAAATGATGGATAACTAAGCAATAAAGTTTCTGATGCTCCGGCTTTATATCCAACATCTATTTCCTATAGTATGGAATTCCCATGTGGTTTCACAAACCAGAATTAAGACGTTCTAATTACTACCGCTCAAAATTTGATGACTGCCGGTCAATAAAGTTGTGAATTTAACGACATATGTACTTGAACTTATTTGTATTTCAACAGAGTTTGTAATATACTGCCTTTGGTAGCCCAGCCCGAATTCGCTGTTTGGTTTGCTGGCGGTTTCTAAATTTAGTCGACCTACGTACACATTTTACATGCAAGTGAGGAACGAACCACCCGAACCAGTAACACCATGTAGAGTTTTGTATGTACTTTGGGCGATGAAGGGAGGAAGGCGGTAAATCCTGCTCAGTATTCAAAAGCCCTTTCATTGAGCATTCAGTGACAATTGAAAATTGAAAAATATTCAAAGTAGCCCCAACCTCATTCCTCCGTTCAAACTGGCCTAAGCCATGAAAGAGCCGCTGTATGTACTGTGGGTCCAATTCAACCAACGTCCTTTCCCCGTACAAGGAAACGAAAAAGGGGAAAACGCATATTTTCAAAATTCCGCTCAGGTCTCTGCTCACACTCTCTTTTTCACTCACTCACACCTTTTGCATAATTTTGGAGAGTAGTTTCTGGGGTTGCTTCGCCGTTTGTCGGCTGAATGTGTGTGAATGTGTGAAGAGAGACCGCGACAGGGCTTTTTCCCGCAAGACTTTGGCATTGAGGCGGAATGAATGGAAGGACGAGTTACATTACACATTAGGTACACATGTAGGCACGGACTCCGCCAAGCCCACCGCCACCCTCCTCCTGCCCTGGAATATGATGGGGCTCTTATGCATATTAGAAAGGGGAGAAAGGCAACTTTCACTCCGAATACCCTAACCTTCTATTTTATTCACATTTGAATTCCATTGGAAGGGCTTTACGGGTGGCGTTCTGCGGCTGAGAAGCTCACCTCAGAATTTTTAGCAGTCTACATACACTAAAACGGTAGTAAAAGGAAAGCGGACGGTTTATGTCCAACTTCACGGAATCCTCTTGAGCGGTGCTACGTTCTGGGTTTATGTACTCTTAAACGCACTAACTTTGACACCCGGGATTCACAGCACTACATTCAGAGCTCCACTACATTCAAGTTGATAGTCTGGGGTCAGGGTAGCAAATCCTGTGGAAAAATTATAAAAAAATTCTCGTCTTCCAACTCTGATCAAAACAACAAAATATACGAACTTTAAATAACTGGTTATTTTGTGCAAAATTCTTATAAGACTCTGTTCATTGTCTGCTTGAATATTTACGCATATTTATTCCTGAAAAATACTCCACTGCGAATTCGGAAGTAAATTGAACCTGGAGACTGAAAATGAAATCCCAAAAGCTTTAGGTTCCGCTGTTTTGGGTGAATTTTAATATGAGGCCTGGCACGGGATAATATCGGTATTAAAACTCAACCCTCTCCGCTCTTGTGCTGCCTTGGTCCTGGCCGACAGCTGTTACGAAGAAAAGATTCAAAAGAGAGAGACTCTTGAGCAATACTTTCTCCAAAGGCATTAAGAAGGGAAATTTATAAATAAAATAAATTAATTTCCATTTCCCCCTTCAGTCCGCATTTCTCAGTAGACTCGCCTCGACTTGGCTTCGGCTCTTCTACATAGCAATAACCAACTGAATTGTAATAATATTGTTACCACTTCTGTGGCACTCCTTTGTCATTCGTTCTCAGAAGGGCTTTCACCTTTAACTTTCTCTGTCGCCGTATTTACGACTGTATTTCCTATGCTCTCTGCTACTACAGTAAATAAGACCTGGGACTAATCTGTTGTGCATGCATATTTATTTATGTGCTCAAATAATAGGATTTGTAGGCGTTTGAGATACGATGAGAGGGGTTGGGAAGTAACAAGTCATGGCAGAAGGACCAGAACAGACCACGTCTTAAACTTTCCTGAGATATTGTTGGGAAGTGAAAGGGACAGAGGACAACAGATGCTCGTAAAAGATGTTTATCTTTCCCAAAGAATAAATAATTGTTATAGTTTTAATAGTTTTCGGGCTTTGGGAGACCATATGTTAGTTATAATCCGCCTTCCTATTACTCAATTATTTGATGTCACTAAGCGGCGGCGGGTTTTTAGATTCTAGAATGGTAGTGGACGTGGGTAATGCTTTAAAGAAGTTTGTCAAATTTACCAAAATTAGAAATTTCAATGCTCTACTGGGATTAATGCAATCGCGAGTAAAACCGACAATACGATACACCCCGTTTTTAAGAAGTAGATTTCTACATAGCTGAGCATTGTTTGTTGTTTTCAAGTAGGTACATACATATAATCAAATACTGTATTATTTAATAGTTTAGAACCTTAGAACTTAAATTTGTAGGTATTGCTTATTGCTTGTTGTTCATAATTAAATACGAAAGTAATATTCCACTGTTTTTTCACTGCTATGCTCCAACGGCTGGGACAGTTTTAAATACGTCATAAATGCCCAAGTAGGGCTATTTCGGAATGAAATAGGAACTCTGAAAATGAGTTAGGAGTAGTTATTATCCCCTATTTAGTCCGTGATTGAAGCAAGGGTCTAAGGAAAATAGCACATACACTGCGTTAGCTTTATTAGACAAGGAAAGTTGCGTCAATTTCAGTTCCAGGGAACCAGAGAGAGACTCTCTTGTGCATTGTCAGCCAAGCCGTCATGGCTTTCCCCTGAAGAAAGTATTCCTTTCCGCCGTCGTCGTCAGTGTGGGCAAATGAGTCAGAAAATTTTTAGTATCGAACCAAATGTTCTTTTTATATTACTCTCCCTCATTGACTTCCCAGATGACTTGATTTTCCAGGGAAAGTCCCGTAATAGACATACTTTTGAGAGTCTTGGAAATGAATATCAATTTGCACCCCCTCCCACTTCCTAATACAATAAGCCAAGCTGTGTTTATACGAGCTCCAGTCATAATAAACGGTTTAGAGACTCTAGCCGACAGAATTGGATATACAATCTACACAACTGGAACTGAAGTGAAAACAATAGGAAAATAAAAACAAAAAACAGGTTATGAAATATGAAAATATTTATAGAAAGTTCCGCACGGGGTGATTTTCACTCCTTCCGTTCGTCAACCCGGACCGTGTGTGACATTCTAAAGTGATTCCTATATATTTATCACATCGACTGCCTTATTTATTTTTCAATATTTACATGGGGGAGCGGGGGGTGTGACGGAACCAAGATTATGTTCTGGATGTCAAGTGTCAAATCACTTTCACATTTATTCCCTCACGTGTACTCCTATGTCATATTCTTGTCTCATACATGTTTTCCTTGGCTTCTTAGCATAATTGAAATCTCTGGGGAGAGCGTCTTATTCCATAATGTGTCTTGTCACTCCTTTAGCGAAACTACTATTCTCGCTAATAATCCTTGCAAGCGCTCATTAGCCAAGTGATCTGAATATTCGTGTGAATTTGAATGCCCGATAATCTGAGAAGTTCGTGCTTCTACAACTTGGGATTGCATGTGCATCAAATCGACTATGATTATAATGGCCAAAGTTTGTGCAAGAACTTTTCGTGTATAATTTCTAACTCCATAATTAATTGCAAGTATAGGATACAAATAATAATATTCTTGGTGTTGTGCTTGCACTGTGCTATGCTGGTTATGCATGTTTACACCCTACACCGTACACAATTGTATAGTAAATTTGTTAAAGTACACTGGGGCAATGTGAGATTGGAGATTGTACGCGGAGCTTACGTATACAGAATTTTGTCAGACTTTCAACAGAAAACTCGTAATACAACGTGCAATAAGTTATGACATCATAAACGTAAAGGATTTTTGATGAATTAGAAATTAGGGCAACTTCAAGCCGTTGTATTAAAATTGCTAAAGATAGCCAACTTGATTAATTTATATTCTTACCTTGTTTTCAAGCAGATTGAACAGTTGAGGCTTGCTTTGAGTCAAAACTCATACGATGCTGATTGCTGGCGATACAGGGGGCGTTGAATGTTTGTACTTTGGAAATACGGGTCAAAGTTTGCAAGGAATATATTAGGTTTTTACGCAGCTTTTGGACTCGGCCAACAAGTTAGACCTTTAGGATATTGTTCGCTTAAAACAGGGCTGAATTATTAATTTAACTCAGTGTTTTAGCATTGACGTTGGAGTAATAACGGGACAATGCGGAGTGCCAAGTGAGTTTGTTACAATAGGGAGAGCAGAAGGGGTGTAATTTGTGAATGGGGTTTTCTTTGGGCAGAGAGGGTTGGTTTTTGGGTGTATAGAGTTGGAGCTAGAGTTTTGTTCCCAGCGTTTTCTCTCTCGTTCCGAATCACGTCTGGCAGAGGCTGAGAAGAGGCCGAGGGGAGAAAGTCGACTTGAGGCTCGAGTGTTCGAGACTTCTCTCTCCGTTTTAGCCAAGGAAAAGTCTGAGAAGAGCATCGGCGGAAGGAACCCCCATATGCCTCGCTGCCTTGCGTCTCTCAAGCTAAAAGCACGGCGAACCAACCCAACATTCCGCTGCTCCTGTTTCTCCAAACGGGGGATGATTTTTTCTTTCGGGGTTCTCTTTCTAACACTCTCTGCTTTCCCTTTTGGGGGGAAGATAAAAAATAAAAAATAAACCAAATGCATTGTGAAGAGATGCCCGGGTTTTGTAGAGTTCCTAATGAGTACTTCTTTAAACGGAATTGGGCTCCGCAGAAACTCCGGGGACTAGGAACCTCAATGTAGGTACTTCTCGTTTTGGGACTGCGCGTGTTACCTAAATCGCAGCGGTAACATTTGCAGTAATTGTACTGTACATTATGCAATCAAACTCAAATACGTGGTACGTGGCTATCAACCTGAGTGAACGATGAACGATTATGTATGATGAGAATTGGTAACTTTTGGCGCCCTAAACAAGGGTTGCAATGAAAATGCAATGAAAATAAACATTCAATAGTGGTTATGAATTTGAATTTTCTCGTACGTATGTAATATGCATGCGACATCATGTATTCAAGTTTTGGACGTAAATTTTCGGGTTACGATAATACTAAAAATAAGAAAGCTTAGTATGTGTAGGTAATTGAATTACAGTGGCATAATTTTTACACTCATACTATTGCTTACGGTTGATCTCATACATCAGATTCAAATAAAGGTTCCATTCCAATGGAAACAGATTCTGAACAAAACTATGGCCACTTTTTTAACCGACGTAAATAAATCAACTAAATACTTGAAAGAAATACAATTTTTAACCGAATCAATATGTTCTAAATATGGGTTTTTTAAATCATCTACGTACGTTTAGAAAAAATTAACCTATTTGGCGGTTAATAAGCCGACTAATTGATAGATATATCGATGGGATATGTGTGTGCGTAGGTAAATGATTTTCATTGACGAATAAACAATGCTTCAATGCATGGATTGCGCACTCTATCGGGCTAAAAGCTTCCAGGGAATAGGTACATGATACATGTACTTACCTTTACATTTTGCTTTCTCCTGTGCGGCAGGTGAGGAAGAGAGATATGGAAGTGTGCACTCTGGCCCAAGCGACAGGAGGCAGAAAGGCTAGTGAAAGTCATAAATTCGTAAGGACATCTCAATCAATTGCCTGAGTCTGACATGGACAAGACGGGGAGGGACGGCGTTTGGGGACTTGGTGGCGGACGACGTCTCCACCAGAAAAACCTTCTTGTCCTCTCTCCGTGCTCTTTTAAGAAGAAGTCATGAGGAGATCTTGAGCCCACATGGGCTAACCACTTTCCCTCCAGCCAGTCCTCCGAGGCTTGAGTCCACACAACAGACTCTAAAGGTGAAAGGACAAGACTGCCTGCCACTGGGAACTCTCTTATCCCGAGAGCATTCCCGCACTCTCCGCAATACAAGGAACGAGAAAACGAGGCATTGTCGAACCACGGGAGAGGCTCATCTAGCTAGCTACACAAACTATAATGTCATCACTCGATCGCACCCTTTTTCTAACCCAACTTTAGGACAGGTAGGCTGAATTTGGCTTAGGTTGGGTTTGAAAACAGTATACCAGTATACGATCCCGTGATCGCGTAATACCAATACCAGTTTATCTCCACGGAAAGGTGAACTACTTACACACATACATGTCTCTCCACCTTCCTATACCAATAAATGCTCTTTCGTACATTTGGGAATATTTTCTCCTTCTCATGTCCTCTAAAAAGTATTTGCCTGTCCTTACTTACCCCAAAAAACTTCGTCTTTCCCAACTAAATCTTTTTCACTGACACTTGAACCGCGTTTACCGTACACCTGCTTTATTTTGCGTCGAGCATTTATAAATTTGAGTGGTATTCTCGTGTTGTAATTTGCAAATTTTACAACTGTACACAACAGTAACATAAATTAAATTGTATTTAATGTTATAAGATCAACAGAATCTTATTTTACAAAACGTATACTGCATCTATTTGGTTTAGTGTAAATACGGAGCTAATGGACTTAACAAATAAGTAGTCGATTGGACCTGAATCGATGCTCTCTTTTAAGCCAGCTGATAAAGCTTGGTTTACATTTTCTTCCAATATCTCTAATATGAGTTTGTTACAATTTAAATTAAGGATTATTCTAAATTTTATATCTTAGCGTATGATGTAAATTCTCGCTGACGAAGTAAAAAAAACTAGACGACGGTGGTTGGTGGGTTTAGGAGGGTCGCGGTATAAGGCTATATACCAAGATACACATGATTGGAGCTACATGAGCCGAGGTCCAGGGCAGGTAGGATGCCACCTTGGGTGCCTTGTACCTTGTCAAGTGGACCCATTAGTGTGCGTTTCTTCCCCTCGTCCGCGTCATTCCAAGCTAACTGAGTCAGGAACATCCTGGAAACCCGCTCCAGCACTAACGTTCCCCGTAGCTCATGTGCTCAGTAGAAGGCAAGGAAGTCGGAAATTCCTCCTGAGGCACGCAAAAGGAAAATAAAAAAATTGGACAAAACTTTTTTATCCACTGAAACTTTTCCCACTACTTTTTTGGGGTTCGAAATACTTTTTTTCCTTTCGTCCTCTTCGTCTTCTCCTGCCATTTCTCAAGGATTTCTTCCAGCAAGTGATGACTAGGACGCGATGGACGGAGGAATATTACACAAACCAGGAACCAGGCAGACTGCTTGCTCCTGCTGAGCCTTCAGTCCAATTCCTATTTGCCAAATAAGAAGGGAAATTTCATGCGAATTACAGAGGAGGAGATAACCATAAGAACTCCCCGTGTCACACACGGAGTGGGGAGAATAAAAAGAGCACAACTTTCTCTTTATCTCCGGCCCAAACCATTCCTTTCCCCCTTGATCACCACCAAATACTCTGTTTTTGAGCTTACGTTGGCTCAATTGTTGGTTGGGAAGGCAGTAGTGTAAACGTCCGCCTTATCAGCTGGATGGCGCCGACCTGGGACGTTTTACTGTATACAACCCACGCGGAGATGCAAGGGAGGAGATAGGCTGGGATCTCCTCGTTAGGCCAAATCGACAGAATGAGAATTTATTGGACACTATTTCTACAATCTCATTGTTCATTGTTCCGTCGGGTTCTGGTGATGCTGCGCTTTTCTTGGTGTAGGAATAGGAATGCATAGTTACCCATCTATTGTGCTTCATAAGCAAAGCCAAGTGCAGACTTACTTTCTGGGTATAACCTGAAAATATAGCACACTGGTTATTTCACCAAGGCTTTGTAGCTGTAAATTTTACAGTACACTATTGTAAATGCTTCTATGATGAACTCCCGGTAATGCATGATGTAGTGCTTGGTCTGAAGAATTCAAAGCTGAGCCTGAGAGCCAGTGAAAAAGGAATTAGAAATGTCTCCCTTTTGTTTGAGCTCAACAACACCTTGGAGATTAATAAATCTGCCGCCTGGTCTGAGTTTCTACCCAAGAACCAGCCAAGTGATGCGGACAACGGCAATGTGATTGTGGCTTTTACTATTTTTATTCCAGTACGTTGCGTCGTCAAGTAGCTCCAAGGTTCTGCCAGCTACTAAACAAGTCAACGAATACATTCATGAAAATCCGCGCCATGACGAATGACGTAGGTCTCTGTTGTTTTCAGTAGTCAGTAGTAGAAACTTTCAAGATATGCGGCTTTTGGTGTTGAATTGCTTCTCAAGGTAAAATTAGTATACCTTTAAGCTGATCAATACAATGCTAAATCTTGTTCTGATGAATTTGTGGTCAGCCTGGGAGCTTCATGTGACCCTTCTCGCGATCGCTGTGAGTGATGTTGAGACATCGTTCATACGCTGAACCAAGGAATATACCTAGGTACATTCATAAAACACAGAGCTCCCGATACAAAGCCCTAAACACACGATATGAGATAGATTGAGCCCCGCCATTCACAATGCCCACTACGACAAGAATTAACATAGATTTAGCACATTCTTTGTACGTTCTATGTAACAAAAACGCGTGCTTTAAGGTTGAAATGTTATAAGGTAGAAAAAACTCGTCATCCGTTTTCAGTTACTTTCGGGAAGATGCGAAATGAGAAATGGGATGCAGTGCTAAAAAAATTGTATGGGTTTATTTTTAGCCTCTTTCATTTACATGTACACTGAGCTGAAGAAGATTCTTCGGGTTTCGGAGCAGTATATCGCTCCCTCAATTTCCTCCATGTACCTATAGTCTCTCAGAAATCTGCAAGGCTTCAGAGTGTGAAAAAATCAGCAGTGAAAAATATTCTTCTGATTTCTATAGAACAGCTCAGCTAGACCGTCACCTGGTCCTCTTCAAACCTAAATACAATTAACAAGTCGTTTTGTGGAATAATATGTATAAGTGGTATAGCTACAAAGTGGACAAACTTACTAGTTCTCAAATTGGAATTCTTCAATGAGCTTATCTTTAAGGTATATGAATTATGAAGAGAAAGAGAAAAAAACCTTCCAAGTGAATATCACGAGTTTGGTTTTGGTGACGGACTTGACGGTGACGCTGATTTGGAATCGGGTGTCAATACTTATTCTTCATATTATGCAACAACTCTTCATTGCCGTATACTACACAGTCGGTAAGAATTAAAATAATAGTTTCAAAATTTCATAACTTGAAGATTAAGTTGTGCATACAGATCTCCAGTCTAATTTATCATAAGCTCAATGAAAATTTGGATTTAGAGCTTATGTAATCCGAAAAATGTAAGGCTTCCAATGCTAACAATTAACTGACTGGCAATTACGATAATTGGATGGCATTGGGCTTCAAGTTAAGCAGTATTTAATTTTAGGCGGCAGTTTAAAAAATCGAACTTGCGAAAATGTCATATGCCAAGTTGTTACCACTTAAATCTGTCTCCAAACTGTGTTTCACCTTTTAATTTGTCAAATTCGATCACACCCCCGCAAATTTTATTCCAAATAGGAAAATGAATGGAAACTGCTGTCAGCATGAAGGAATTCTTCGGAAGTAATAATTTACGCGTGAATATTACGAGCCCGTGTAAACCCCAAATGTCACACCGCATGTCAAAAATTTTAACGAGTTGCGTGCTTAGGACACTTTTGCTCAAATATCTGATATCAGTAAACTAATTAGAGCTTCATTGGTGTATATTTTGTCATTCACACGTATTATGCTCCAACAGCAAACAAGCATAAGCATAAGCAACAGCAAATAAGCATAAGATATGCACGTATGTATACGCTTTCATAAAATTTGCTGTAACAATATTTGAAACTGAAACTGAGATACCAGTATTACCGTATTCGAATTCGAGTCCGAATATATTGCTTCAGACTTGGCAAGAACCTGCCGTGAAATCCAAGTGAGTATGTGTGTACTAAATGTATAAGCATGAGGACCCGTGTAGCGTGTCTCCGAAATCAGAGCAATCGCTGTTGCGGTTAGTAATATCGAATTCCTGGAATTTCCTACGAGAGTGATGAAATGGATAAAATCACATTGAGAGCCAAAAAATAATCTCATTACAATAACATTTACGAATCATCAATACAAATTGTGATTTAAAATAGCGTCTTGCGTCAATTGTGTTGATACAACATAAAGGGCTTTAGCTTTAGCAGCTTGCTTTGCAAAAATTACTAGGTGCCAATGTGATTTTCCCATTAAAGTGTAGACTGGAGCATGTGAAAATCGTTGCATAGTCAGATACCCGTAAGTTAGTTCCGTATATTTACATGTAAACTGAAGAGTACGGATCCGAGCAAAATAATCTGGCGGGTGTAGTCGGTATGTGCCGAAATACCCGGTGAATAGCCGGTTGACATACTTTTCTTGACTCGAATCCAGCCAAGGCAGAAGAGCGTATCAAAAGCACTCAATTTTCTCAATCTTTTCCCCATCTCCTCCCAGAATAACTCCTGTCTCGGCATATTGTCTTTTATTCCCCCGTCCTCGTCTCGGTGTAACCCGAAAAATAGCATTTTGATGAAGAGACACCCGAGAAGAACTCCGGAAAAAAGTGTCTGCTCCACAACAGCCAGAAGTCTCCTGGCCTGGCTGCTAAGGAACATGAGCAGACATTTATTAATGAGTCTAATCTCGAGAATTGGCTCAGGTTTTCATTGTCAACGGAATAAGAGCGTGGCTAGGAGCCCCGAGTTTAAAAAACTCAATTTATTCAAAAGGAATTAACCCGTTCAAAGTGGGACAGGTGCCTAACAAGAGAAGACCCATGCATCTAATTTTAAAGCGACAACCGCACAATAATTCCCAATTTATTGTTTGTCATAAATTAAGAGCGAGGCGAGGTGGTTCGGGGTTTATTGTAAAAGAGATACCAGGATCTTCTGGCCCTCTGCCCAACGCCCGATCGTTCTAAATATGATAATCGGAAGAACGCCACGCAACCACGGGTTCACAATACAACAGACTTTTTTGATGGGCTATTTGTGTCATTTAAATTAAGTCATTATTAATTTGAGCATGGAATTCTGAACATAAAATGTGAAATATACTACATGACCGCTTGAGTCACAGAATATTTTAATTGTACTACAATAAATCTTGTATTCGGGTACCTACAGCATAGATCTGTCTCAAATAATGATTTCTGAATT
>JAQFYT010000160.1:0-33891 GCA_034694925.1 Ceratophysella denticulata
CACAACACGCCCCTTATGGGATTTTAACCCAGGCTGGAGTGGGCTTCTTTTTTCCCAGACTAAAGACATCAACAGTAGTTGCCTATAACATAAGAGCAACTTCCTTTATAGGGAAAAAGTCGTTACCGAATATTGTAATTAAAGGCGGGGGTAAATGTCGTCATAGAGCTCAAGCTCCGCACTTATCCGTAATACCAAAGTGGGCGAAGTTAAATTACTAAAGTAAACTGTCTATAAGCACAGTGCTAAGTTGCGAATCATGTAGCTGTAAGATTAGAGAGATAGGGAAGGAGGAGGGGAAAAGCCAAAGGTAGCCCGAAGGTGCGACCAATGCCCAAGAGATATCTCTTAAGAGAATAAAAATATTTTATATGGTCAGCTTGATCTCCGACTCGTGTCTTGTCCATTCCCCGCGTACATCTGTTACGGAAAGTCGGTGAATTGAATCTGTACTGACAACTTCCCGACTAAATTGTCTGGTAATTTCCAACTAAATTTTTAGCGTAATTGTCTAATAATTGTACTGGAATGTCGACGTCAACAATGAGGCTCAGAAGTTTACATGCCGCTTTGTTTGAAGAAAACAGGTTGAATTCCCAACTTTCTTGCTAGCCTTATCCTACAAGAATAATTGGATTCATCAGTCTCAGCCGACTTATCTCGTCTCACTCAAGTGAGCTCCGTCAGACTACCCTCCCAGCTAGTCTGCCTGGACGGCGGACAAAGTGGGAGATAGGAGATAAGAAAAATACAGTTCTTGGGTTGAAAGGGAGATGAATGACCATTCAGTCACTTCAGCACAACAACGCCGCAGGGCTGTGTGCACTATTGATTTAGGTTTATAGCTAAAGACCAGAGTTACAGACTGAGTGAGTGGTCAAGCAGGAACCGTCCTCACACAATTTCCACGCTGGTCGTAAACCAATTGCAGGCATCAAAATACGGCGACATGAATTTCCTGCTGCCATATGAAATACGAGATTTTGCAATTAAACTAGGTACCTCTGACTCCGCAGTGGTGTCAGGCTATAGAGTAATTTGTGTTGACGCGGTTTATTTTGTGAGGTGATTACTTATCATTATCCCCATTGTGGTTGAATTAGGCCAGTTTCCGGTGAGAAGATTTATGGGTTTTCGTAATGCGGAGTTGGGCTGGACTGAAACTAAAGCATGGAATTGGTAGCAAAGACGGCTCCGAGATAAGGATAAGTGTATTACAAGGGTATGACGACAAGAAAGAGCTCCATTTCAGTTTTTGAGTGAAGGGAATCGGATATAATAATTCAATTTTGAGGTGCTACAACGTTACTCTTGTAATCTAGATGAAGATAAAGCATTCTGACTCGTTGAGGGGAAACACGGTCTACCGTACTCCCGTGTATACATATACTGCAGCATATTAGTCAACGTCTGACCTCGTATTTTGCTGCGGTATTAGTTGCCAATTTCAGACTCAAGTTCTTAGGAGCGTAAGCGAGTAAACAGGAGTCACGATCCACGATGTAATAATTTAATGAACAGTAAGTTCACCGGTGCCACGTAATTTCTGATAGGAACCTTATTTCTCCAGAGAAATGTAAGATTCGAGCTAGTTATTTATTTCCGAAACATACACGGTCTCAGGTTTTATTTTTTCTTGGTCCAGAGCATCAGCGGAGTTTTCCTGTCCTGAGTTCGGAAATGGTTGGGTTTTGGGAGCATGAGAGCGACAAGTTAATTATGACTCTGCCTCCAGTCAACACGGAAACAAGAAGGGAGCACAACTTAGTCTCTTCATTATAAGGGTTAAAAGTTAGGGAGGTGGAAGAGGGTGAACTAACACAACATGCTCCTGGTCTGTTGAGAAAAGAGAATAAAAATAGCCAGGAGTGCTTTTGGTGGTTCAAGTCCAGTCCGAACAATTGAGTGGACCTGGGAGGATGGAGATATAATTATTACCTACTCGTACACACTATACACCCTTATTGATCAAACCAAACTTTTATGACCGGGTCAACCTGATTTGTCCAATTTGTACGGACCCATTCCGAGAGATTTATATGATCTCTGCGACGAACATTTTATTTCTCGCCTCGCTTCATTCATCTCGGTCGAATCATGTCTCATCTCTCCTTTTACTTACTTTTATTTTCTATTCCCATGATTTGTTGCTTGGGTCTTTGGTAAATGCCTTCACCAGGTTTATGTTCTGGCAATCGGCCCTCGGGATTACATTGGGTGTATCATCACACATGCTGGATCCATTGAATTTACCAATGTATTATGCGTTTTTCCTAACCCAAAACATACATTTTCAGTTTTACTAATTTTGTAGCATGTGCACAATGGCCAATTTTGCAACTAATTCAAACCTAGACGAATCCGATAACTTTTAGCTTGCGGTATCAATGCGCGAATTCGTTATTCGCTCCCGTAACGTCGATACAAGCAAAAGTGGGCAACGCAGAGACCTCGACACGAGTCGATTCAGACACGTACTGCATCGACCTGGCTCCCTGGCTTGTATTTCGTTGAAGACAAGGAAATTAATAAATCAGTGAATCGTGTTGGTGAAGTGGAGGTATTTTGGAATGACTTAGCTGACCATTCCAGTTCAATTTCGGAGCGGGAAATGCCTTTGAGGATGGAAATGATGGGAAATGAAAGGAGTTAATAGTAATGGAGTGGGATTGGAGAGTGAAAGTCCGGGTGAGGCGGGGTGGTGGTGGTGTGAAGGAATGTCCTCGGCCTGTCTCCAGGCATTTGGGTTTTCATTATTGAAGTTGAGCACAAACTTGGAGAGATCCTCGGTGTCAAAGAGAATCTTTGTGGATTATAAAGTGCCGTTCCGCCAGTCCTCTCACGTTCACTCTAGATCGTCGGAATTCATTGATATGCCAGCTTGTAATAAGCACCGTAAATCCCGTGATTCCAGTGTAATTTGGCCAAGGACTTTGGCACTTTCATCTCATATCTCTCAACAAGGCTGGGAGGCAGGCGGAGAAGGATGCGAGGGATGTGAAAGGCCGGAGCTACAAGCTAAGAAATTTTCAATAGGACAACACGCTCCTTGTGCCTTCCAGATCCAGATATTTCTCATTCTTGGGCACGGCCGGGATCCATCCATTGGCTGGAACGAAAGAGATTCTTCACTTTCTTCTCCTCATCGGTATTCCGAAGAGCGACCCTTTCGATCCAATACACTTTCTTTAAATTTTCCCTGGTAATCTATAACCAGATTAAATATTTGTCAGGGGCTTCTTCCTGGACGCCATCTCCGTTCTCATCTTCTCATAGAATATTCTAGAAACTTGATAAAAAAAGACGACGGCTACCATGGTTTTCCATGCCTCTGTTCCAGCGTATTGTTAAGAATTCCAGTCTTTAGCGGATATTTTATACACCGAACATTGACCGGTTGGGTGTTTGCAATTTTTGACTTAGAAATGGACATACACTCAAGGTCATTGTGGGATTCTGCATGTTCCCTTGCCATGATTTCATTTGAGGGAGCTCGTGCATTAAATACAGGAGCCAGTTGTACAGGTTAGTGGCCTACTCAAATGGCATACAAAACAAACGAGGGACGTGTTTATTGTGAAAGCCTCGTCTTTATAATTCACAACAAGTCATAAAGTATTGTTAGGGAGGGCAGAAGCACATAATGGATGTTGAGCTTGGCCCACTCGTCTGTAAACCGCACGTTGGGAAAGGGAGAGCTGACTAAACTGACTAACATTTCAGAGCCCATAAGGCCTGCCAAGGCTCCCAACCCCGTCCATATAACCCGGGCCTATTTCTGGGATATATATTAGCGAGCTGAGTTCCGCTCCCGGCATGGAAGCAAGTCCCGTCCAATAGGTAGTTGGTATTCCTGGAATTGAATCATCCACTACTACTGCCACTACGTTCCGTTCGTTTTTACGAGGTGGAGAAGTGTGACTTTGCCACTCTCACGTCTCATCTTCAAACTCCGACGAATACAGAATAGGTATTTTGAAAAGAAAAGGATTTGGGGGATGAGGCTTGGAGTTGGTTCATGTTGTGATGAAAATGGACAACCTTGCTGGGTCCATGGCCCAGGCTAAGCTAAATGAAAAAAACTAGTCATGTCCAATGGACGTGCATCCTGGTCTAGGACATTCACATTTGTTTTGCTCGTCCGTGCTTATGCTCATTTTGGCCACTGAAGTCCTCATCATAAGAACAGTCACGTTGCTCTAGTTAGGTTGTAAATGAGACTGAAATTAGAGATTGGAAATACGGGAAAGAAACGGAAGAACTCAATGAACCATGAATAAAATAACCTGTTTTTTGCTATACTACTAAAGAATGGTTTTATTTTACATTGAGGGACGAGGCGAGTGAAAAAATGCTAAGGAAATGACAGTGGAATACAGTGCGTTTTTCGGACAAAAATAAGAAGATTGAGAATAGAAAAAAAATGTATTGGCAGGAGATTGGTGGAGAAGGGCGTGTATGTTTTTTGTTGGTAAAATTGCGAATTCATGTTTGAATTTGGGCAGGCTGAGAGGAAAGGAGGTTGGGCAGGGAAGTGCTCGTAGAACGGCGGTAGGAAGGAGCAGAAGGGCAGGTGGACTAGAAACTAGGAGCCTGGATTTTTTAGACTTTAGAGTGGAAGCTGCGTTATGTGATCTGGTTGAGACAATTGAGGATGCATGAGGTCGTCCTGCGCAAAGATCCGAGTGCCCTGCCGTGACGGCTTTGCTTCCGGCCGCGGCTGGGCCAATGGGAGGATTTGAGAGCGTGAAGCGGGTTAGATATCGCCAACCTCTATAGGATCCACTCGGTCAGACGCCCGTGCCTGCCTCCCCAGATCCTCCTTCCCTCCGCGTGCGGACCTGGGTTTAAACAACCGCATTTCCATTCCTCTCAGAACTGTTGTCCTTACTAATAATCGACGTCCAGAAAAGTGACTTATCGTCTCCTGGAGAAAGCAGAACCGGGCTTGGGTTGTTGTTCCCAAACTTTCTTTTAACTTGGTCACCCCTCAGTTCCCTCCCTCGCACGCTCCGCACGAGATCCGCATCCCGGATTCTGCCCCGTACTTTTTTTGCCCGAGTTCCGATTTTGTGGTTGCATTCCAAAGTATTTGGGGAATACAGTCACGGCGTCTCTTCATTAAAAGTTTGGGCCTGTCTTCTCCCATTAGAATTAACCCCCACTCACTTCAACCAAGTTCCGAAAAAAAAGTCTCACGGTGGAATATTCAGGTATTCGGAACCTTATTCTTTACTCCGCCTTCTATTTCCATTAACAAACATTAATTGCAGCAAATACTATCTATTTTCCAAGTTTAAATTCCTGATTTTGAGTTCGAAATCAAAACAACGCTTTGGAAATAAAAATAATCCGTTGGATTTCTTTCACGGAAAAAGTAACGTTATCGCTATTGATGCCCATAAAATTTAACGCATTCCATGCTAGCCTTGTGTCTACTATAAATATTATACGGTTCCCTGTAATTTGCTTTTGTCACAACTAAAGGAACTTCTACTCTCATGATTAACTTAAGCAGCGAAGCGAGAGAACGTTTGACCAATTTCCAAAGTAGAATTCTTCTGTAATTTTCAACGCCTGACTAACGCGTGGAATAAATTACTCTTTTTCCGCTTCCATTAACACAGAGCTTGTAACTCTTAACTGGACCAAAGAATTGGTCAGTTTTTTGTTTGAGGAAATTAAATATCTTGAGTGCAATTTAAAGATAGTCGTAATTCGTAATGTCAACGGTGGCTAAATCACCCCAAATGTATTTAATTCATGCCATTCTATAAACCAAAATACTTGATCTGCAGTCAACCTGGCCGGGCCATGGGGCAGTGTGCCCGGCTTGGGGGCCATGCTGCCGTACGGGGCTGTGTCGGCTATGGACTACGCGGTGGCTGCCGGCTCCTTTCACCCCCGACAATCTCCAGTCAATCCAGCTTTTACTCACTCATGGTAGGTTCAAATTCCTGAACTTCCACCCCCTTCTCATTTATGTTTGAGCTTCTTAAATGACCTAAAATGTGAATCCATTCATATTCGTAGTAGTAGTTGCATTGATACCTACTCGAAGCAAGAAACTTGGCTAAATTCGCGAATTTATTGAGGACTCAACACTCTAGACGAGTCCCATGTGATGTGTTCCATATTTATCTGAATTCACATGGGTCTGTTTGTAGGACCAATACAAATATATGGTATCCTGTAGATATACTATTGTATCGTTGGTTCGGTAATTTGGTTTCACCCTGTAATACCTTAGAGATTTCTATAGTGTCCGTCCTAGTTGCGAGAACTCCACTACAGAGAAATTCTATACTCCTCACCGAGTGAGTCTCACATTGTGTCAACTAATCGGGTTTCGGGTTCCTTTTCTCACTATTCCCGTCATCGTTTTGGGAGATTGTTTCAGTCTCGCCAAGTCCTATAGGGGGGAGGGATCAATGCATTCAGCACCCGCTCAATCAGCATCCGCCTGTGAGGTCATCCAATTGGGCCGACTGATAACATATTCCTTTTCACTTCAAAGACTGACATCACAATGGGCTTAAAAGCACTCCATTACGAGAAGTGACGATTGTTCACTCATTCTCCGATGTGTTAATTATTTTGACATGGTCATTAGGTTATAACAGTAATTGAACCAGCTTTCCTTACCACACTATGCTCATGGAAGAGCGAATTTGTGTAATAAATTATGCGCGATACGAGACCTATGTATTCTCTTGTCTCTAATCTGTTCCAAGCTGTCCATCACTCTGAGTTAATTTCTAAAGCAAATCTATTGAGCGTCAGTCTGGTCGTTTGTGAAGAGAGCAGGGGTCATTCCACGGTGCGAAATGGTTGGCGGCATTCCTTGAGACCTCTCCCCATTATGTCATGGCTTCACGCCTCCAAGTCCAAGTCCCAATACTTGCCTTACCCTTAGTCACTCGTAATGTAGAATAAATGAATGGGACTCGTACTGAGCTGGTGGTGTGCGTGTGTCAACAGAGGAACTCAAAATAAAACGATGTGGACATTATTAATGTAGATATTATGGTAATGCGGCGCGGAGGGTAAGGGAATCCCATTTGAAAAGAACAAAGTTAGTTTTTTTTCTGAGACGGTCAGTGTGTGTGGAATTCGACACCGAATCGGCTTTTTTAAAATTGATGATCACGCCTCGCAGACTCTCTCACTGGGGACTTGAATATTCACTTTCAAACAACATGTGGGCATATGGGGAGTCCGGTCCGGCTCAAACGGACCAGGGGCAAAAAATGGGATCCGAGGAGATGAGAATCGTACAAAAAGTGCATTTGTCGGGGATAGAGTGGATACTCAAAATTTTCCATTAGAATACACGAGAGTCCTTGACGATCAGAAACTCGTCATTTATTTATTAATGGTCGGGCCAAGTTAGGAATAAACTTAAAATACCCTGAGTCCGCTGTCCGCTGGGAGAGCAGATGAGAAGAGAGAAGTTAGAAATGCATGAACATTCAAACATTTGGGTTTACATGGAAGGCGTCAAGGCGTGAGCAGATGTAGCTGCGAATTATATTTCAGCCCAGAAATTAGTTATATAAAATGTTTTAAAGTCTTAAATTTATAACAAAGATCAATTGTAACTATTAGCCAATATTATACTATTTAAAATGCAGAAAATGAGGCAAGACACGACGCTATACTTCAGAATAGTAAAGGGCGACACGAAATGTTGTGCACCCTCTTCTAGGTCATTCTTCTGAAAATTTGACGTTTATAACTGTTTTTGAGATTGCAAACACAATCAGAATGTTTGTAGCTTGGCGTGGAAAAAATGTAGAATTCTGACACAAGTATTTTTTGTTGAGCTCTTTCTAATCGTATTTCTGATCAGGATATGTTTGCACAGTTGAATTTGCTCAACGAATTCAAATATCTATCATGCTATAGCCAGAAAAGCGTAGGTTGGTAGGTTACAAGTTTACATAAAAAAAGCATTTCTTTCTTTATTAAAGTTGGATTGACATGACCAGTAGTTGAGCCGCGTAGGAAGAAGTTTAATACATATTGATATGGGACTTTGGAGTTGGTGTGAAGTGAAATCAAAGGAATAAAGATGAAAGAAATGGGATAGAATCAGTAATCTTGTTTTTTGGAAGTGATAGTTTTAGAGTGGAGCCTGGTGGAGTTATTTTGTTGGCCGAGGAGGGAAGAAAGGCCCGGAGTCTCAGTTGCTATTTTATTTATGGACAATGAGGAGGAGAAGAAGACGTTGTGGAAAGCCCTTGAGTGGACATTTGAGTTCGTAGATCAGGATGACCGGGGCTGGGGTTGGGCCTGTTGTCTAATCATCACCTTCCATCTCCCACTTTCTCACTTTTATGGGTCCAAAGAGAGTTTTTCACATTGTTTTCCAGCCGCGGCCTGCTTTGAATGAATGGTTTCGGCTCCGAACAGCTTTCCCATTCAAGGCTCTCCCTCGAGACTTGTTGCCTTTCACTTAAGATCAACACACCCTCCTCCCTCTGCCCCGCTACGACCACCAGCAACCCGGCTTCTATCAATAGCTTCCTCACGTGATTTACGAGACACTAATAACTATGGACACGTCTTCACAATGAGCCATTTACACTTCTCTTTTACTATTATTCTTACACTTAAGGCCGAACAGTGATGGGATGGGATTATAGCTCCGATCTCCAGCTTATTCAGGCTCCAATGCTTCCTTTCATCCATATAGCTTCCCATTCTACTCCGCTATGCGTATACCGACAAAATATCGCAAACAAGGTATCGCAGGTTTATAGTATCGCAAACCAAAGTATCGCAGATATCGCAAGTATTTCCGAACCAAAAGCAGAGGATTTTTCTTCTTACGATAAAATTAAACGCAATGCTGTCGTTTCGATACTATTTCGCGCACTGTGTTTAGCCGCGATGCTCTGTCGTAGACTCAAACGGAGTGTATGGATGGGGTGGGTGTATGCACTAATCTTTTTTATCAGAGAATTCGCTCTCAAGCCCCTGTACGGTCATCGTTATAAATTCTAACATGGAATTGTCCTAAAAGACCCAAATGGCTTACATTTATTGGCATTTTTCCTTATCATTTCAATCTGTTCCATAGTAGAATTACTGAAAACCCCTATAGAGATCATTGGGGCTCGACGCTCAATCCAATTGATTTTTCTGTTCGTCCATTATTGTGAATTATGTGGAGATAGCATGGGATAACAGTTGATTTAATTAGAATTTCTTTTCCTTACAGTATTCTTGAATTACGGAAGGAAAAGTCCCGCGATGCTGCCCGGTCTCGACGAGGGAAGGAGAACTACGAGTTCTACGAGCTGGCCAAGATGCTCCCACTTCCGCCCGCCATCACCTCTCAATTAGACAAAGCATCAATCATCCGCCTCACGATTTCCTACCTCAAACTCAAGGATTTCTCTGCTCACGGTGATCCACCATGGCTTCGTGATACACCCTCTCCCAATAAAAAAGGTAACTTATTTTTCCTCATCTACTCTATCGCTCCTTGATGCTCTCTGTTGACTCAAATCAGTCCAGAGAACCGTGTCTTAGCTTCCTGCTCTATTCCGGGCTATTCTGTATGAGTGAAAGTCATCAGAGGTTCGGAATCAAGGAGGATTTGTGGGATCATATTCATTCAATCCTTTCCACCCTCCTACTCAATACCCAACCCAACTCTAACTCTAAGGCTTACGAGCAGATTTACAGATTGGAGAAAAAAGGGTAAATCCCACGCTCAAACAGAGACGGAGAGGAGAAAAATGAGTTAGAGTTCCTACGAACGAAGGAAGGACAAGGCTTTCTCCCCATATGAGCTCTTGCCGTGTGTGTGTGTACCCAACCAATCAAAGTGGGATAGGTTCCGTGGTTGCGGATTGTTTTCCCTGGCTTTCCTTTGACATGCTTATGACTTGGTCATGGTGGTGATGATGAATAACTCGGGCGGGCTGGGCCGAGGGGAAGGGTGAGAGTGAGTCAAGGGGGATGAAGGATGAACAAGGACAAAATCTCAGTGGCAATCACAATAACTTTACTACATTCTCAACTCTTTCCTTCACGACTCACAACTCGTACAAATCCAGACTTTTTTTTTGGTTTGAAGCGGAAGAAAGTAATGTATTTTGTAAACATTGAGAATAAAAAAAGACCCGCAAATTATGAATCCGCGTCTGATTTTATTTCTCAATGAAGAAGCCTTGAGTTGGTCCAACTAACCAAACCAGCAACCAGCCACTCCAGTGCAAACAGTGCTAAATGTAAATCTAATCAAACACGGCACTTTAGGCGGCTGAGAGGATAGAGAGAGAGGTGGAGGGCAGACTGTGGAGGAAAACTAAGCATTTGGTGGGTTTCTCTAGATTATGTTCACTTGAGTTGGTCGTGTGTTGAAGGGAAGACAAGTCTAATTCAATCCCACCTCGTCTCCGTATACCAAAATGAAATTATGGGCAACTTATTGTAAAGCAAACTCCCTTTTCCCCTAATTTAGCTGAATTGGCTCCTTTTCTCTCTCTCACTCTGTCTGCCCATAACAAGGGGCCTAGTATGCTTTTGAGTGGAAGCATTTTATTTCATCAACCGTCTCTTCAGAACCGCCTCCGCCTCTCTCTCACTTTAGAGCCCAGTTCATGAAGAGATCCAATTTTATTTATAAGGGTTTTATAGCTGCATTTCCAATCCTCACAACCGCCACTTTGTTTTGACAAGCCTCACCACCAAGTAGCCCCAGAACAGAACAGTGCAGAGCGGGGCTGGCGTGGCGTCCTCATTCAAAGCCAAGGCTGACGGAAATAAATACATGTTGATTTTGATTGAGCTTCAAAGTAAAAGTCTTCACACTCGGTGGAGTGAGAGCTCTCGACGACTTTCTTTTTATCTCTGGGCTGGCTGATAGGAGACGAGAGAGAGACAAGCTGGGCTTCGTCAGGGAAAATGCTTTCCTTCTTTTTTCCCTGGGATTAGATTAGGAGAGCGGGTGTGTATGAGTGCGGACGGAGTCCAGTGTCTTGTCTTTCACGGAAAAAACTCGCTGATATTTCCTCCTTTGGATGGGATAAAAAAAAAAGAAAGTAGCCGCAGAGTTTTCACTTTCTTAGTTTTCTCAATTTTCTTTATTTGAGTTGATTGATATAGTGTGGGGCAGGGAGGGCGATCTCTCTGTGTCTGTGTCTGTGTGCACTATATGTACCTGCTCGTTCAGGCCAGGAACGAGTAAGGATGCGGGGCTATAGTAAATAAAAAGGCAATAAAGTTTCCTACGTGACCAATGAGTGGTGGAGCCCAAACTATGTATATTGGAATTCTCACCAGGGGAAGCTCAAATGAAAGTCTTCTCTCAAAAAAAAACTTTTGTCTTTGTTATTTTACACTCCTGCTAAAATGGGATTCAACGCTGGCTAGCAGCGTATATATTTTATGTTTTACGTAATAAATGCCTTCTTTTTTAGCTGCATTACTGGAAGGGAAATTGAATATAGTTGGTTGTGCAGAAGCACAAGTATAGAAACCCTGACGAGGACGTGGGAGCAAATAAGGAATGCTTGTATGTAGTACTGTGCAGTATGGGTGTCCCTATCTCAAGTTCAAACAGGGATCCGAATTTGGCTGTCTCTCTGTATTTACTTACTTTGAGTTTAGAAAATGAGCAGTGGAGAAAGGCTGAATGTGGTCTTTCTGTGCAGAGAAGTCTCTGCCGAGGCCAGAGAGAGAGAGTCAGTCAGGGGAAGGAAGGACGCGGAGGAGAGGGAAGAAGAAACGTCAGAAAGTTAATCGGTATTCAGCCGAAATTCGGTAGCTGTTGTTAGCAGTCCAAGGAGAAACGGGTGTAGTGCGTGATTGGAATGAATGAGTGTGGACGAGAGTTGGGAGCTGAACAGTATCTTTCACTCAGAATCGAACTCTTCGGCACAAGAAGGAAACGCGCTTGGATTTTCCTAAAAAAAAAACTAAACTAGCACCCAGAGAAAATCATCTTCCCTTCCTCTCTCTGATCTCAACTTTCGTGTACATACAGATTCGAGAAAATAGGAATTCTTGAATTTTTATCAACTTTTTGCACATTACGCCATGGAATTCAACCGCAATTTTGAAATTAGTTTAACGCGGTTCTGAAAAAAAAAACGAATTTGAATACCCCCAAAGGCTTGTATGGTGGTTTCGTTTTGGCACTGAAGTATGGTATCTGGATTTAAGTGCCTAGCATGGATGTCAGTAGTATATGAGAAACAACCCCCACCACCCGCTTAATGCATATTACACCGCTACAAAGTTGGAAGTTGTATTGGTGCCATTGAACATTATGTGCCTTTGATGTGGGTAGGAGAGTAAACTAAAAGCTTAAGAGGATCAAATCTCCGTGTAAATAGCTTCATGAATCTCGTAAAACATTTATTATTATGGTTCCGAGTCCCAATAACTACACCTAATACCCTCATATCACTTCATGGAAATGCATAAAGAAACAACTCAGTCGTAATACATAAATCCCTTCTTTTGCTCCCTACACCCTGACTGCACTACTGTGGACTCTGCACGTACAATACTGTGGGTGAAAGCAAAACTGTTTAACACAATAGGAGAGTAATGAGACGCTACAGATGTCACTGTTAGCAATGTATTTCTTTCTAAAAAACTTGGCTTGACTCACCGCATTATATTTTATGCCGTCTGCTCCTGCCTGAGTCGTGACATGACATGGAATTGTTCCATAATGTGAAGGCCCTAACTGTGATTTAATAGTGAGTTCCGTTTAAAATGTTCAACTTCTAACGCCCTGCCCATTTAATTCTCCTCCTGTTTTCCCCCTCGTTATGTCTATCTGATTCTACATACCTGGGCTGTGGAGTAATGAATTACGTGGGCACTGAAAGAGCCAGAATCCTGAATACCTAACTGGACTCGCCCGTATCATGCTATACATTATTATTATTACAGCCTACAAGTACGTAATTGCTACCTTCCCTCCTTTTGCTCAAGCTATCCATCAAACTTAATTTTTACTAACTTACAAACTTACAATCTCAACATGAAAAAAATCCTGAACTACTTTTTTACATGAGGACTGCGGTATTAGGCAAGTGTTCGAGTTTTTGGTACAAGCTTTGCGATGTATTAACAGAGAACATTTGCTTCTGTTACGCACTGGAAAGGAATTCTGTTGTTCAGCTGAAGCTTTGCTGAAGGCGCTTTGCCCGGCCAGTTTGGCGTAAGATTACTAAGGAATTATTAAAGGACCCATGGGCAACCGGGCACCCGACTTATGGTTCTTATTTCCTTAACTGTTGAAGTTAATATTAACGCAATTTATACGATATTGTAGCCAATAGATTATCTAAATACTGTAACCCACAAACGGTTGACCTATAATTTAGTATTTTAAACGGCAATAAATGGCACGTTTTATGCTGTTAAACCTGCAAAAATGAATTGGCTTCCAAAGCCCAAACAGTTCAGAATCAGTGGTGCCGGTCGAAAAGACATGGAATCCTAATGATGTCATAAGGTTAAAATATGATGTGGAGACAAGGAAATATATGAGAAAGTGGATCAGGGAGATGGGGAGGGCTGTAGACGTGGAGAAATGTGTGACACCCCCGCCACAGCCGCGGCGGACGGGAAAAGAAGGAGGAAGAAATATCAGGAAAAATTAACCCAGCTAAGATTTTGAGTGTAAATGTTTTTTCCTCCCGCTGCTGAAAGTTGACAACTTAATATCCGCCACCATGAAATAATGGTCGCAGAGAGAGCCCTTTTGATATATTGGACGACATGAACACATTTATAAAAACACTGATGAACTTGATTACTCAGAACCGTTTTCACTCCGTGCTAATTTATGGGCTTGTTTCTCTCACCCCCACTCACTCGTCTGATGTCGACTTTTTAACAAGCCGCGCTTCCACCCAACCCAACGCCAGAGCCCTAAATAGAAATATCGCTCTTGTTTTCCCTGTGTCCCATGGGAAGGTTTAGCGCTGTCGACCCAAGTCTCTTCCCTGATTACAAAATATTGTTAAGAAAACTAAATTGGGAAGTACAGAAAAGCTGGGAATTGTTCCAGTTCCAATGGAGATTTTATATGTATACGTATGTACGTAGTAAGAAACTAATATTTCATTTCTCTGAACCGGACTGTCATATCGCGAGATAGGCGACTCTAGCCTCCTCTGAGCTCTGATGTACTTCGGAATAGTGTTCCCTCCTTCTACACTTAATTTAATGGAGCCCTGGTTGATAAAATGCAAATCAGGCTCTGGTCTGGTCTGGAGAAGCGAGTCTCCAACCCAGACACCGAAAACTAAGGGACGAGGCTTCTTTCAGTGTTGTCCATTTGGTTGATTTTCTGGTTTTCTTTGAATTGTGCAGGGACTGGTCGACCCCGATCATCAGGAAATGCGACACTGGATCTCTTCGAACAACACCAAGGCACACACATTCTTCAGGTATCCCATCTCTATGTATGTTGTCCTAAACACTCACTTCTCATTTTCATATAATAAGCTTCCTTCTTTTAGTTCTTTTATAGTCTGTTTACCTGATAAAAGATAATGAGTCTGGCAGTTCCCACCCTCTTGCTTCGTCCTAATCTTATCTCGGTAATGGAAAACCTATTCTTAATTCACCAAAAAATGTGGCTGGGGGATGAAACCGGCGGCGTCTCCCGTACCGTTCGTTTCCTCTCAATTCTTGTTCGAGATTTCATGGAGCCGTATTTACACCTTCTTGTCACTGGTGTTTTATTTCACCTCCACTTAATTCTTGGCTCCAGGAGTCTCTTTTTTCTGTCCTGTCTACCAAGGCAAAAACGGAACACTGCCTATCCACAAAATCGCTACTAATAATGTCCTCGACTCACTGTGTCAATGAAATTCTCTACAGTTAATTATTTGTAGCATCTGTTGGAATTACAATAGATTTACTAATCTTCGCTTTAACACCTTCATAACGTGTAACGATTTTGCCCAAACTGTCATCAAAAAGTACAATGTTACAATAAAAACAATATCGGAGTTCAACCTTGTCCTATAAAGCGTCTTCAACTTTGCTGTCGCTCGATTGGGATTACCTTTAAACGCAGTATTGTGGTTGCCTTTTGAACTTCTTTTGTGAGCATATGTTGATGAAGGTAGTAATTAAGAAATCATCCAAAACAAATAGACAGCTACTGTTTCCTGTTCTTTTTTTATTTCTAAATATATTCCACTTTGGTTAATTGATGAGTAGTTACAAGCTCTCTAGGGATAATTTGAATTTCTTTGGAGTTACAGTCTCTGGATGGGTTTGCCTTCTCTCTGGCAGCAGATGGGAGATTCCTCTACATTTCTGAGACAGTTTCTATCTACCTCGGACTATCACAGGTGAGGTTTATAAGGCTCTTTCCTCTACGTTACGACAAGTTAATTACCAGCTGCTGAATATCTCTCGTAGTGCACTCATTTTGCCCTACTCTAGTTTTATGGATGAGTTTAGGTCTCCCACACGCTTATTCCGACGCTCGCTTTTCGGTTCAAGTATTATCAAACCCTTCTCGAATCACAAGCAGTTGTTTTGCTAATGCCTACCATTTTCATTTTAAAGTCAAACTTTCACCGTTAGAATAGACACACAATAATGGTAATTGATCAACGCATATTGTATTCGCATTAAAAGCACATCAGTTATATTTTCGGAACAATTTCTGTGTTGGATTAGACGGTCATCGTATTTAATCGTTACAGTAATCACCTATTGATAGGTCTACTTTTTTGTTATTGTTATTAACTTGTTAAATGTTTTTATTCAGGTTGAGATGACGGGAAGCAGTGTTTTTGATTACATCCATCAAGGTGACCATGCTGAGTTGGCGGAACAACTTGGACTTGGTTTAGCTCATGGTCCTGGTGCTAATGTTCCTTCTCCTTCGGGCTCTGAGGACGGGTCCTCTAATTCCGCAACCAACAATCCCGATGGTAAGAACCTTTTAACCTATGAATCCAATTAGTCTGCAGTTCCAATCCCCAGACGACTGCCTGGTTTGGTATAGTTATAGTTTTCTCTGCTTGTGTGGGAGTTGAATATAGCCTTTTTCTATATCGGGTCGAAGTCATATCGGGAGGGAGAAACTAAGTTGGGAATGAGACTTGCATTGATAATTAGGAGACTATACATACTCCGCACCAGTTTCTTATTTGCATTGTCTTAACGAGAAGATGTAATGAGTCGGGTCGGGACCTCTTACTATTCACTAGGTCCTCTCCTATTCCTTCACACTGCCGCACCGAATTACGCCGCAACTAATAACGCCTGTGTCAAACCTGACAGTTGGAAACAGGATCCAAATTAAACTAGCGAGCTTATTACTGTGCAGGGTATTGGGAGTGGGCTTGGTGAAAATTAAGAAAATCGGCTTCTATGTAAGTGTTCAGGGGACTGGGCTACTGGCAAGGAGAAAGTCAGAACATGGGTCTAGATTGCATTGCTGGGATCTCATAAAGCAGGAAGGCCGGGAGGGGAGAGCAGCGGAACTGTCATTTTTCCTGATTCGAATTATTTTGAGACGGGTCATATCTCATGTTTTAGTACGTGTGAACAATGCCAACTAGGACGAGGGTCATACGGGACTCTGTGGAAGGTAGTAGTAGAGGCTCTCTGGCCAGGATTCATTCAGTGCCCCACACAAACCCACCACCGCAGTGGGTTGTGAGGATGCCACCTTGGCTGGGCCAAGGCGAGCGAATGCCTCTGATCCGCGTCTTAGAGAAAGCTCCCTTTCCCTCCAGAAAATTCCAACTGCTGAAACCTTCTTAGACTCGGAAGGACGTGACTCCTACACCTAAAAAGTCTCCAAGGAAATCTTTCGGCTCAAAGTCTTTTCTCAAACTTCGCTCTATTCCATGCTCATAAAGTAGAAGTAGTCCGAAATCTGTCATCTTCAGACTCTAAAAACCAAAGGCTGAGAATGCTTTTCGTTAGACAATAATACGAGTCGAACAGGGTCCATTGATAATGATTAAATATTTCATAAACTTTTTCCAGATTTTTTTGATAAGGTACTAGTGACATCTTTGCTTGCGGCGGAGCCGTAGGGCAAACAGTTCATTTTCTACAAGGGTCATGATTTAGAGGATGGTACATATATGTATGTGATGTAGATTGTGAGAATGTACGTAGTAGTCCGTGTTGGCAGTAAAGAGGTGGTCATGCTTTGACTCCATAATGCTAATATTATGCATATTATGAGAGAATAAAACTTAGGAGTTGATTGATTGATAGTACCGGTTTGAGCCCTCTAATGTTCTTCTGAAGGCTCATTTTCTATATAAATATTAATGTGTCTTCCTTCTCATCATAACTCAGCCTTAGTTACCTCCACACAAAAAAATTGTGTTATTACAATCTGAAAGCTTCAATGTTTTACCATTTGCATGAATGGATCGGACAAGCAATTACCATTAGATAGATTGGCAGTAATTGTGATGCAAAGGGAAAGGAAATCTTCTCCTATGCTCCAACCTACATTCTCGTGAGATTATAAATATATATCCCTCATTTGTATTCTGTGTCCCTACAGTTTCATCCATAATGTCAATCAACAGTAATTTGGGATACAAAGGTATGGACCGAGCCTTTTGTATTCGTATGAAGTCAACTCTAACCAAGAGGGGATGTCACTTCAAATCTTCAGGGTATAGGGTAAGTTCGGAAATACAGTTTTGTTTCTAAATTCCGCAATATCATTATAAACCTGTTTGTGTGCAAGCATATACGACCATTAGTGGTGGAAAGTGAAAGCCACTAAACTATGGTAGCCGCAGTTTAGATTAGTAACAATTTTCTTATAATTTATTGAGGGTGGATGGTAGGAACTAGGGAATAGATATAGTGTACTAGCTCAATCACAATTTTAATTGTGCTATATGTACATATAGACAACACAAGTTACACATGCATATTCATAGTATTGTGTCCCTCCCCTCGGAACTGGAACACGGGTCAATTTCAGTACTACCAGAAACAACAGAGAATCTCAACTATGAGCAAAGCTAATATTATAATCTATTCCCTGTTATCTATTGCCAAACCCGAAAGTGGGTCTCCAGAGACTATTTAAAGACAATTAAGTCAAACTTTGGGAGAACACGGTATAAGTTATGAACTCCTATTCGACGTAAGATGTAATTTGATAACGGAATTAGTAACGCAGTCTTTGGAAACTCTCTGTTCCGGATTTGCCAGAGAATACACTGAGTCAAAAGTGATACATGATTTCAGTTTTGGACGATAGCTTTGAATAATTTACATCTGAATGAGCTTTGTGCTACTCGTCTTGGTCTAGATCTGGTGAACCACGAATATAGTACATAAACCCTGGAATCGATTTTGTTCAATAGAATGAAATTAGTTAAATGGTTGGGTTAATTTTAGTAAACATTTTTTTACAGGTTGTTCTAGTTCTCTGTCGATTGCGACCACAGTATTCCTTCTCCCACACGAGAAAGTCTCCTCCGCCATTGTTGGGAATGGTGGCACTGGCAATTGCACTTCCACCACCCTCCGTTCATGAGATCCGACTCGAGTCTGACATGTTCGTCACACGCCTCACGTTTGACTTCAAAGTAATTCACTGCGAACCACGGTGAGTCCGGGTTTTATTGGTCTGCTAATTCAATACCGCAGTGGGGGTTGTGCACGGCTTTCTATGTGCTTATTGCAAGTAATTTGTCCAAACATGCTTTGAGCTGAGGTTGAGCACTTGAGTGGCCTGACAGGTTCTGATTTGCTACTTATTTGTAACAACTCCAACAACTATTATTAATTCCGACCCTCGAACGTAATTACAGGTAACCGTAACAAGTGTTTTCTCACCTTTTCATCAAGTTCCATTCACATGTCAGCATGAAATTTTTCGCTATGTATTCCTCTCGAAGTCTGGTTTCCTTTTCTCACCTTGGCAGGATCCATCAACTTTTTCAACGAGGATAGACGTGGAGGGGATGTAACATTTTATGCCTCGTTGGCTTCCAGTCGTACTTTTTAAATGTTTCCAACAAGATTATCGCGCATTTAAACTGCAGTTTGTAGAGCAACCCAGCATTACCTATAGTAGAATATGGAATCATTATTCTGAACAAGGTGGGAACATATAATTTGATTGGCAGGTCAGCTAATTGTGGGATGGCGGAGATAATAGGTTTCCTTCACTGGATGCGTAGGTTTAGGTTTTAACTTTATATTGTAATTTGAATCCGTATTATTCAAGAAATCATTGCGGGCTTTGAGTCAAGAGGGGCTGTGATCAGGTTTTGTTGAGAGAAATAAGTATAACCGCGTTTTGCAATCCGGTTTCTGAGGCCTCTGTCTGCACTTATTTAATGAATAGTTTGATATTCTACTTATTTCCTTTCCAAATCGGAATTGAGTGCACTTATTTTGATTGTAATATTTGATAAGAAAACTAAAATACACAGGAGAGGCAATGCGCTGACTAGTTGTGGCAATTTGATCCTCATTTTACATAATTGCATATGGAAGACTCAGACATGATCTAAAAAAATCCTGAATTTTCAGACGCACTAATTGGAATTTAACATTTCAATCAGTCTCAGCAGGAAGTTGAGCGTCCCTATTATTTTAATAATTCGCGTGCTGAGAGTAAACAAGGGGACCTGGGTTCGTTGGCTGATGCGTGTTAACCACAAATGTGTAATATGCCATACGCCATAATTTAAGCGTCGTATATTAAGCTTTACATTTGCACGGAATCCCTTGATGAGTTATGCATGAGCGGTGGTTAGCGTCAAATTTCATTCGTGTAAACAGTGAGGCTCATTGACAGTCAAAGAAATTGGAATTTAGTGGGTGTATCATAAAGAATTATAGGGTGTCTCAACCCAGTCAACCCTCCTGTTTGCCTCTGCATCGAGTAGTGCTAATGTGTTATTTGTACTTGGTAATGTTCTTTTAAAGGCTTTTTTTATTGTTCTTTTTCTTCTTTGCTGTGCGTGCCTTGAAACCCGCTTGCTTTAATATTCGGCGAACTGGGAGCATTTTTCCCTTCTCGGAGCAGTACTTCTCTGGTGAGGAGAACGTAATTTTGAGTTGATTATTCTAAAATTCCGCTGTGGTGTGATTCGTGCAGGGTGTCGGAATTGCTGGATTACACGTCTGAAGAATTAACGGGCCGGAATTTGTATGCATTGTGCCACGCCGAGGACGTGAATAAACTGAGGAAATGCCATGTTGATTGTAAGTTGATGATCATCCTTATGATTATCCTCCTCCTTCGTCCCTGCCCCGAAACACCCTCCACTCTCCGCGTCCGTCCCGAGTTCAAACTCAATCCACTGTCAATTATGTACCATTCCCTACTTCTGAGCTCAATTATTTCTCCCTGAGTATGTAATAAGGGCTCACTCGGCCAGAGTCCCTAATCAATCTCTTCTGAATTGCTTCCCAATTCCCAACCCAAACACAAAATACATGCAATGCGACGGAACTCACATTTACCTGCAGTGCAATTTTTAAATTTTCTTTTGCAGTATTGTCAAAGGGTCAAGTCATGAGTCAGTACTACCGGGTTATGAACAAGAACGGGGGTTGGACCTGGGTCCAGTCCTGTGCCACGGTAGTGTGCAGCACAAAAAACTCAGACGAACAGAATATTATTTGCGTCAACTATGTTCTCAGGTTGGTTTAGTTTCCGAACTCCAAATCCCTAAACTTTCTCCAAATTCGTTTCCTTAACTTGAACTTTTCTTGATTGAGCAGTGGTCCTGAGGATCCGCATATCGTCATGGATTGTTGCCAACTGGAACAGGACTGTCCGCCAGCAGTCAAACGAGAAGTTATCGATGATCGAGATAGAAAAACTCCCGATAGAGACTCCTCAGGTATGCAAGGGTAAACTTATTAGTCTTAGCTTAGATTGTATTTATAAATGTATTTCCAGATGTTTTTGAAATTGAGTCACCTTCTTTTTTAACAATGACCTGGATGAGCCATGATGAATTGTAATAAATAAACGTACCTAAGCACTCCAGAATACTCACAAATGTACTTGAATTGCGAAAAACAAAAAACGAAACAAGCTTACTGGAAGCTGGTTTCAGAATGTGTCAAGTTGAAGTATTTATAGCGTAGGGAATACTTGGCGAAACAGAGGTCCTGGTGTCACTGGAACACACGTTTGATTTTACATTGTCCCTTTTCCCATTCCATAACGGGCGTGTGCGGCGTTTTTACTTTTTATTACTCCAGGAGTAAACTCTGAATCACTTTGAGATCTATAAATATGAGGGAGGTTTCCATGAAACGGATGCGGACGCGTAGAGGTGAACGTGACTGCCGTGGAGAGCAAATCAATTCACTTGACACGGGCCGCACGTTGACTCTTTTGTATGCATCTGAGGAGTACCACACGTAGTCCTCAACTTGTTGTTACGCTGGCTTTAGATGGGAGTGGACGAGGTCGGGATGGACCCGTTGGATCACATCATCTGGACTCAACTCGGTCTCCGAGTGCGAGGTCAGGGGCGGGCTCGGAACGGTCACCAGACATACGGGAGGGTGCTCCGCCACGAGAGCGGCGGGTTAATCTCCATCATAAGACAAGCACGAGTTCCAATCGATTGTCCGATAACTCTATTCCGGTAATTGAAATTTCATCCATTCGCCCGGGGTTAATTTTTTCGTGTAGGTACTCATGCTGCCGAAATGTTTCCTATTGCAGATTTTAGCGGAAACCCAACCCCTGACTCCGGTAGCGACGTCGACGCCGGATCATCTGGAAGCTCGCACTCCGCAGTCCGTGCGTTCCTTGGACTCGGAGCCGTTCACGAACCCCATTCCGCCGTCTGGGAAGAACGCACCTGCACAGTCAGGAACGAAAGGAAGAAAGAGGAAGTTGGATCGTACAAATCAAAACGTGACTAGGGTTGCTACGACGCCAAACTCGTTGGTGAATGGTGGGGACGTGGGACCGATGCACTTGGCTCCTGCCGGTGCAGCTCATGGTCATCATGGCTCCCATAATCATTCGACTCCATGTGCCAAGCGACAAATTATCGTACAAAACGAGGTGATGGATGGGAACGGGTTAGCAAATGGAGGTGGCTCAGGTACCCCATGTTCCTCCGTAGCTGAAAATGGAACCAGCCCACACCACAGCAGTATCGAAACTGATAACAGCGGAGATTCCATTCGTTGGAGAAAGAATCACAACCAGCACTGGGATGGTTCAGTACGTACAATTTTTGGTATTAATTGGCGCCATCTGTATTTATGAGTTAAGTATTAAACTTTCGTACTGTTGTCTACAGGGAGGTTCATCTGTAAAGGATTTGGAGCACGTAATGTCCAAGCATTTACCGGGTAGGGACAACGAACACGTCCCAATTGTTACTTCTGGGATTGACTTCAGCGCAGATTCCTTGCTGAGACAGCAGCCCGGTTCTAGAAATGGTTCCGCAATTCAATGGGTCGGGCCTGGGTCACAAGCAGGTTCCGGTCTTCCCGTCTCGGCACTTCTACGGCAGCTATGCGCTTCCAGAGAAAGCGTAATTCGTGCAAATGTACAGGTATGACCAAGCTTTAAATTCAGCCAGAGGAGCACCGATCAAAGCAAAACTTACATTTCCACTTTTTTGATTAGGCGGCGGCTGCAGCCGCTGTCGTTGCGGCACGCGGAGCAAGTTCCTACTATCCGGATATGGGTACGGTTCAGTCGGCGTTACCAACACCACCCGGTTCGGATAACTATGTCGGTGACTCGCAATTTATGTTGAGCTCCCATCATCCGACACACAAGCAGACATCTTCCTCCGACTTCCCACCTTTGGTTCCTTATTCCTCCGTATCCTCATACGACTATCAGCCCGCAATGACCCCACCAGCTTCCGTTTCTCCACGAGACAAGCCATCGTACAGCTCTTCAGGCTCCGACCCCAGCATTACTTATGGTGACCCCTCCATTTCTAACTCGACCTCCTTCCGACCTCCGCAGTCATATTTAGACGGTCCGGCCCAACCTCTACCTCTCAAACCCCAAGTCTACGGTTATCACCCTCACTCCTCATTAGAATCTCAGTATGGAAACTCTCTTGCTGACCATGGCCACAGCCAATCCCAGTTCTATCCTCCTCCACACACCAGTTTCCACTTGTACCATCCCACGAAACAAACGTACGGCGATGCCCTGAAAAATGCAAATTGGTACTCCACCGCGTCATAAACCTATAGTTTTCCATTAGAGCCATATTCTCCTCTGTTCAATAACATTTGTAGAATAAAATGTACACTTATTGATAGTACCGTATTCCAGTAAAATATTCCTAATTTTTATTCATGTGTTATTATCGCTATTAACTGCATTCTGCATATCATATCAGGTATTCAATTTATTTATTAGTAGACAATTTCTTGTGATGATGTCCCGAGCGTTTATTAGTCGTGGACAGTTGTAAATACCGAAGATTTGTAGAATAAGCTAGTTCGTATTAAAATATGTTTTCTCAATGCGTAATTGTATGTATGGTTTAAATAACCTATCGTATGAACTAATTTTATTACATATCATCAGGGTGAATAACATACCAGTGATTTGGCTAACGAAAACATGGGTGTGGCAATTCTCACCTCTCTCAGGATATTTGTGGCATACTCGTCATTCCCGGCCAAATGCAATGAGGACATTCCAAATCAGATTCCTTAGCAAGTGGCTACATATGTATAATTTGCGAAGTTTTAAATAGAATAATTGTTTTCTTAGAGAATGAATGTCTATTGTGCGAAATATTAAAATGTGCAGTTCACCTAATTTACTCAAATGTTATCAATTTTAGATTTAGATAAGACGAACTCTAACATTGTATACGAGTGGTAGGTAGGATGTAAATATTTCGTATTAGCTGACTAATGTATTCTAAAATTGTAAAACATTCTAACCGATTAAGGCTGGAGTCCGATTTACCAAAAAAATATTCATATCTGTAACTCTATCTTCCAACATCTCGTTATCTCATTGTAATTGTAAGTGCTACTCTTGTTTCAGTAGAACGTTGTTATTCTACAAGAAACGATAATTAATTTATTGTCATTTGTTTTAAGCCAAATCCTGTTTTTAATTAATTAGTAATTCACAGTATGTAATGAACTAGTTATTGTTATTGTATGTACACTGGAGCCTATGAAGCCAAAGAAGTAACGTGTATTACGCATAGATGAATCATTCCATGATTTGCCAATAGGAGTTACCTATCTAAAGTATGGACACAAAACATTGTAGTAGGAGCGATATGAGTCTATAGGAACCTAGTAATAAATTATTTCGGTTTTACTGAGCTCTTGCAAGGTATATATTGCGGTGGCGGGTGCATGAAAACACCATTTATTCCAGTGAAGTTTTACCCGCGATGGCTAATTAATTATACGTCTGTTAAGGTTAAAACCTGTGTTTGCTAATATTTTATCAAACAAAAGACGCATATTGTAGGGTTCAAGATAATATAAACTTAACAACAAACATCAAGGAAACATATTAGTGTAAACAAACATTTGAAGAAATATATTCCTGCAATTTCTGAGAAATATTACATACCAGCATGCTCGAACTAATTATACTCGTATTCTCCGTTATACTTACGACGTCCCTATTTAGGTGTCAGCTTGTGACATGACATGTACTAGTTTAATTGCCACATATTGTGCGGTCATTTGTCACTGGATCATTTTTCATTTGTCACTAGGTTCTGCATAGAGGATTCGCATCAATACGCTCATCCCAGAGACGCTATTAATAACTGTGACAGTAGTATAAGCCTTGAAGTGTCACTCCGGCATTAGTAAAAACCAGGTTAAAGTAAAATATATGTAGCTCATCATACAGGAATCATTGGGAAACCCAAGTAATTTATGATTACATACGCCAACAGAAGTATTCTGCATTCTTCTCACAAGTGTTTCTTGCTTATCAGGGTTAACTATACATATACAGTAATATAATGATATACCACTACCACTGGTAACAATAGCTAATTTAGCATACACAAATAGAGTTTTTTTTTTCGTGAAACATCCATAAAAATACAAACACTACTGAATTGAGGAACAAGCTGGTATTGTTTGATTTAATTCCATTATCATATTTAACCGAGATGAAGCCAGATAATAGAAGTTTTGCAGTCGTATTGGTTATTGCAATTATAGTCAGTATTTCTCATGGAGGGTTTGTTAAGGATGGCAAGTACAAAATTCAAAATTTGGATGACAAATTGGTAAGTCGTGCAGATAAACATATATTTTCAAACCTATGTACTACAGTTGCGTTAATCAAGCTTTTACAATTCCTGTACGAGAAGCTCTCAAATATGATTATGATAATTTCACGACTATATTTAAGTATTTAAAAATTACTGAGTACAATTACTCAATTCGTTTGAATAAAATAAATTAATTTATGGATGTATTACTAGAAGTGCATGTGATTAAAATTTCAGTTTCTCACTGTTTTGCGTGACGGAAAGATGTGCCAAAATCTTGCACCGGTGATTACACTTGCCCCAACTGAAGTTGCGTCATCAGTAGATCAGATTTGGCAAACAACGTGGTGGGGTAATGTTCTCGTAAATAATAGCTACAATTTGTCTTCCCACCATCATCCTACAGATACACACAGAATTATTACGTCGGACAAGTCTCGTTTCTCATTTTTTTCTGAACTTGTAAATACAGGGACTGTAAAAGAAAAATTAGGAATACATTTACACCACGATAAGTCAGTCAACGACTTGACTTTTGCCGAGTACCCTCCATACTGCTACCTCGTCTACAATGATTTGGATCTTGTAGAAATAGAAAACACGAAAGATATCTATCAGATTCGCATCAGGGACACAGAAAGATGTCTTGTCAGCAATGGGTAAGATAAGACGAAAACATATTTGTAAACATCTGAAACGATTAAGGATTGTCGGTGTCGATGCGACTAATTCTAATTATCTATTGTAATTGTTTATTTGTTAGAAACGGCGAAAAGGTTACGTTTGAAACCTGCCAATCGAAGACTGGAAAACAGCAATGGAAATTTGAACCTATTCCGACTCCGCGCTTGAACGCTTACTATTAGATTACGATTTGGATTTGAATCAGTACATTTTGTAACATGATTCAATGTACACAATATAAAATCGTAGAATCTGAGCTAAAGATACAGAATATTATTTCAAAAAGTTGATTTACATAATATCGCATAAAACAACTATTAGTAAGATTAACCAAACTTGGAATAAACGAACTTGAGTACCGCTGCTGCCGCTTGTTTTCCGTTTGTTGTCATTTTTTAGAACTGCCTGACGTTTAATATCTTCGGCTGCTTCTCTATTTCTGTAGTAGCTTTTGAGCTGTGTTCCATTATTATCAATACCAAGATCACCCACCATGTCGCTCTGAGTTTCGTTGGCATCATAAAAACGGTTAATTCGTTCATTCATTGTCCTTTGATTGGGTTTGTAACGAATGATCTCTTGTTTTGTTTCTTCAAATCCCATGCGTGGCTTCTTGTTCGACACTGCTTCCGTTCTCGATGGAGATTCGCAAGTCTTTTTCCCCATCGACTTGAGATCCAATTTGCAAATGAGAGTCTTCCGACAATCCACATTGTCAAAACAAATATCGCCCTCACTGCCTGTGTGAAAACTTCTGGGACTTCTGCATCTACTTTGTACACACAGTAAATCATCTTGACACGCCACATCCAGGCCACTATTTCCACCGCATGGACCAAATTTTGAAATTAAACAATCCCTTCCGTTCCATTTTAAGTCCCAGCTCAACTCTTCAGGTGCGTCTCTCCAAGCTCTACACGTGCATTGCCAATTTATGCAATCCAAATAAACTTCGTGATATGAGAGCAAATGGTCGAGACGGAAAACACAGTCTTTCGCTGAATGAGCACACGACTTATTCAGATTTCCGGAGAGTTTAGCATTTTCAGCCAAGTTGCTACTACTGCTCTCGTGGGAGGCGGAAGACGAAGCCTCTATGAAACTCTTGCCAAGATAAACGCCGTGACAGAATAAAATATAGTTGTAAACAGAAGAAGAAGAAGGCTTCATCTTGAATGCTTTGCTCAACGTTTAAACCAGTGATTACGTAACTGGATTCTCTGCTAAATGTCTGCAAATGTTCACAGTTATTATTTCTTACTGGTAAACCGTAAATAGACACTTTCTTGAAATAAGAAACAATTCCAACACCCGAAACACACTAATTTGTACCACTTCCGGGGGCAAGATTTTTAACGTCAGATAAGATTGGAAATTATTGTTCAATCGAAAAATGTGTTTATATTTGCTGTGCACTTGTAAAACTGATTCTTAGGGATAATCAAATTTCTTCAATTTTTTGTGAACTTAGTTTAGAAGAATACTCGTATTAGAAACGTATAATGCGTGAACCTGTTCCTGATCCTGACTACGCACTTTAATCAAATATCAATCAGACTGTGAATTCTCGTGGTGATCCGAGTTTAAGTTGCGAAGTGATGCGGGTGAATACTTGCAACCACATTGCCACATAGGTCTAATTCTGTCCCACCCGCATTGGAATTAGAATCGGCTTCCTTTTTTATTAGCTGCTTTGGTGATGGGGATCCCAAAATAACTAGGTACTCGCTGCAGTATAACTTCGAGTCAGACCTAAAATTCAATGTAGTTCTAGCATCTGTAACACATGTAGAATACTCGTCTTCGCGTAGTCTGAATGTTTTGGCTTTTTTTAGGATTACGTTTGGCGTCAGTGCAATCAACGGAATTGAGTTTATATAAATCATGGATTAGTTTTATGACTTACATTTCACGTTTGTGAATAGAAATCATCACATCTTCAAAGAATACAAATTAAATTGAACGAATTAAATTCTTTTCTCACAGTCAAATTAGCTGATTAGAGCCTTTCAGCCCACCAACGCAATGTCATACATCGTATTTAACTAATGTCTTTCATCCATCCGCTCATGTTAATCCCTGACCCGTTCAGAGGAAAAATATTAGATCGTCCAGTATTGTAGAATTATTTTAAATTTGTAGCGCTAGTATTTCGTTTGTAGACTACAAATTCGTATTAAGTCAATCGAAGTCTAACCCCTATCTTTTATTTCTATTGCAACTCGGAATTAATAAGAAATATTTAAGTTACGTTATGATACTATTTTAGAAAAAAGAGTAACCCACATAATTGTAACAACATTCACAGGATTCCGGTCTTACAAAGAGCAAATGAAATAACCTGAAACGACCGGCGAAGATCTGGATTGCAAATTCTTATGAATACAAACTTTAAAAATGGGTAAGATTACATAAGTATTGCGCTGTATTTACGAGGTAGGTATGTATTTAGAACCCGTTCCAGCCAGCTAGCTGTAGGCTGACCGTCAGTTGCCGTTCCATTGCTTGAAAATGGGACCCAAGCACTTTACTGGTGACATGACTCTTCGTAATGTTACCTCAGTGGATACATACATGTATGCATGTAAATGCCACAAAATATTCAGTATACAGTATATATATCATATTAAATTCATCACGAAGGACTACTAAGTGTTCAAAGTGTTTTATACGTTTATTTTCCTTGAATAATTTTTTTTCGGGTGGATGAACGAACAGACTAAAAGTGTGAAAATTTATTATTTAGAACGCTTGGGCATAACCAAAAGCTGGAAGGGCTCCGTAAGCCAGGTTGTTGTAGTTATATCCGAAGGCTGTTGGGTAGGCTCCGTGAGCGTATCCTGCAGGGTGGGCAGCAGAGGCCAGTCCTGGAGCGGCGGCGTAAGAAACGGCTGGAGCCGCTATGGCTGGTGCAGCGGCATATGACACTGCTGGGGCAGCGACGATAGGTGCAGCCTTGACGACTGAAGTTTGATGAACAACGGTTGGGACTGAGCGATAGTGGACCTAGTCAATACCGAATTAAGGAAGGATTTAAGGACAGTCTTTCAAAAAGCTTCGCGGGACAAGATTAAATCGGTTACCTCTGGTTGGTCAACTGTGATGGGCTGTTTGACTACGGTCACCTCAGGTGCATTGTAGCTCACGGAGCCTAACAATGGAGCGCCTAAGGCTGGTCCAGCAGCATATGTACCGGCTGCAATAACGCCAGCGTTGGCCCCACAAAAGACTGTGGCAAGAAGGATCTGTTACATACAATATGCAGATATGTTAATTGTGGGGTAAAATACCTGGCTTCAGAATTACACCATACACCTAAATAAAACAAACAATTTTTAGGGATATTTCTACTGAAAATTACTTACAATGAGCTTGTACATCTTGATGAATTTGATTGATCAAGGAGACGAATGATAGAAAACTTCAAGCTGGATCCACACTTTTATATGAAGTAGGAGTTCAACCTCCAGCCCCACCCTTTATAAGAACTACTGGACACCTAGTTTTGTTTTGATATGCGGAAAGGTAATGAAATATTATTATGCTAATTCAAGAGAAGACGAAATGTTTCGAGATTCCGGATCCCGGAATAAGGAATGCATTGACGTACTAAGTTCATCAAAGTATTGAATTGGAGCTAGTCCATTTCTTTCATTAATGAATTGTAATTATACACCTAATGCCTACACATGGACGCCAACAATGGAATCAGACAACTTTATGTGTGCCACACCCTTTGCTCAAATGATCCAAGCCAAGGTTGCTGCATAGCTGTGTGTGTATTTCATACAACCCTTTATTCAGACTTCCACATAAGAACGTATCAGGTTTGACGGCGCGGCGTCAGATATTGGAACAAAAAAGGCATCTCATATATATGCTAAGTACAATAGTTCTCAAACATATGGAACGCTGGAATGTTGGGATCTGATAACGGTTATTTGATATCTTCAATTGAATCTCCACATATGCTGAGCAGAAAATAGACAAAAAAAAATTGAATGCAAATTACTACAGCGTATCGTAATGAGTACTTCGAACCTCTATCCATTCTTTTTGGATGCAGACCTGTGTGACCAGTGACCAAGTCGTTAAGCAGCCGTAGAATGAATTAAGCTGTACATGCTATTTACAACTTGCAACCAACCTTCGTCGTCTGAAGAAAAGTTTTAATAGATCGAGTGTCGCAGCTAGACCAGGATTCCAGGAAGAAATAGTGCAAAGGTTCAATAACTTGAACTAAATGTAAAAAAATATCTATTGTACATGCAGCCGCAGCATATACTTACTTTTAGTAGGCCATATAGACCAAAATGCCCGACCGTCTTTCTGTGTGCCTGAGCCTTAATCCTTACGCTAATCCCTCAAACAGGCAGCAAAATCATACCCCGATGAAAAACTTAAGTTGATATACATTCTGTGATAAATCATCTGTCATAAACATTTTGGACGCATATTAGTCGTAGTCGAATTGATGTACATTGATATAGTTTGGTCAACGGGAAGAACATGAGAAGAGTCACCTAGTGATTGCTTCGAAGCAACGCGGTAACGCGGGTAATATTTTCAAACTCGTATGAACCTACAGTTCCTCAACGGTTCAACTTCCAGGTAGCTTCAAAGCTTGCTATATATTTCATAATTATATGAAGATCACTCCTATTCATCGTATATTTTGATATCCTGGTCAATGTAAAATGGAAACCACTGCAAACCGCTAATTATTCATTCGTACTCGGCTGCGAATCATCGCTTTTGTCACTAGAGAGGATATTATTGGTAGTGAGTCAAATTTTTGTCCGCATTATTAGTTTCTTAGCGGTTTCGCAGTGAATCATACAAATACCAGGATGCCTACCGCACGCCGGAAAACTCATGCTGTGTGATTAATTAGTGTACTGCTTGCACATTAGATCGACAATCTTATTGTACAAAGGACAGCAGTGAAATCATCAGGAACCAAACTCCATCATGTTCAAACGGGCAATCATATTTGGGATACTGCTAACTTTTATATCGCCATTATCTGGACTTACGGACACTCTACCAAGTCCATTGCTTGAACTTCTAGCAATCTCGGAAGATTTTCAACATGTTTCCGGAATCAACGAAACGATTGTAAGCTTATTTTTAACAAGACGATAATAAATAAATCTTTCCATCAAGTTATAGCGTAAATATTTCAATAATTACAGAAAGAGGTAGCAACATGTCTGACAAAGACATTTTCTGAGAGTAGAATATACACGGATAGAATGGATGGTACATCAGAAAACGCAAGTGCGGTTTCTATTGAATGCAAAGATCCTCGAACTTACAGAGCTTGCTATAATTCGGCTCGAGTTAAGCTTAATGAGTGCATTCCTGGAAGAGGTGATACAATTCAAAATATTCATGATTCCATCTACCATGAATTTTGCATGGATGGCGGCGGTGAAATTTTTCAGGGTAACATTGCTGAATCTACAAATGTACCCACGTAGACCTAAAGTGAGCTATAGTTTTGTATTCAACTCCCTAAAATCTGCAGAATTGTCCAAATCCAGCGAAGAATCTTGTCTTGTTAATTTCGATACGGATGAATGTAATTCGCTTGAGACTTTAGAGGCGTGGGAATCCCCAGATATTTGCACGTAAGAACTTTATGCAAAGTAGTCTTCATCGTATACCTAACTTTTTAAATACGTATTTAATCTTTTCATTAATTATCATTGCTATTGCTGCATTAGAAGCTTCCGTGCCTACAAGAATTGTCAAACTGCAGCCCTCGGTTCTTGTGAGGGAATCAAATTAACTCAAATCATTAAAGAGAAAATTAAGCGAGCGGAAATATCATTGCACTGTCAGGTAAGGACAATAATTTGTATTTATAGGAATATTTTTGTACATTGCTTGCTAATATACATATTTTACAACTAAATTAATTTTCGTGTTTCTAAGCAAACATTAAATAAGAAATATTATATTGCGTGCATATAGTATATTTAGCAATCTATTTTTATTTCGTGTCTAAACTTGGAGCGGCTCGTGGCAGTGGGTGGGTGACATAAATTGAATACACAGCATCTTGATAATTATAACGGTCCTTGACACAGTTACGTAATAAAGTTGAACAAAATTCACAATTTGATCGCCAATGACCATATTTACAAATAATATTAAAATCACGGAAATAAATTAGACGGGTATTTTCAGGCAGCTTAAGGAAGAGGATTTTGCCAACGACAGCAACGTTACTTCCGGCGGAAACCAGCATGGCTAATATTAACTTTCATTGGGATTTGTCATTTGCAACACATTTGATCGTTCCAGAGAAATACATTGCTGCATCAGCCAACTCCGTGCTTTATTTTTCAATATACTCTGCATAATTATCGCAGAAAGTTTTGTTAATGAGATGTATTTCAGAAAAATGTCTCGAGAATAACTGAGCGGATCCCATATTTTTTGTTCACGCACGCCACCATTAATTCTCATACTATTTAATTTCCGAATTTGTGTTATCACAGGATGTGATTCCGTTTGCTACGCCGCTTGAAGAGCTCGATAGAATTCAAGATTACTGTGAAAACATCGGTCTCACAGGATTTAAGCAAATACGAGTAAGACCCAAGTTCAACTTTATTCTGAAACACTTGATTACAATTAAATCATGCCTAGGATTAATCGAGATGATTACTGGAGTAATTAAGATGCTAAATACCGGAGTACCGGAAATATATTATTATTACTTACATAATGGTGTGCTTGTGTTCCATGGATAAAGTTGCAAAAGTATTGTTTCCAGTTTTTGCAGTTTTATAAGCAGAACCAACGATGTTATGTATGTACAAATTTGTTAAAGGAGTGAGGATAACTCAGCTGCTTGGGCCACATATGCGGGCCTATTGCAGACTGCTCCTGTGTAACGATGAATGTACTTTCTCATTTACCGGTTCTTCCCAATTCTCTGGAACATTGCCTAACAATATTGATATTTCTTAACTTTTTAACTATAGATGTCTTTGAGAAATTGCTTCTCAGATGAAGCAAACATGAATTACACAGGGGACTCCAATTTCCATGGGAGGCTTCATTGTGATCATTTGAAGAAGCAGAGTGATTGCTGGAAGATAGTTACAAATAAAATGGATGAATGTATTTCCGAAAGAGGTACAACAGTTGGCACAATATACATCACACTATTAGAGGTCACTTGTAAAGATACAGGTAATTACAAATTTCAACTAAGGCATTGTTGTGCCACTTTTAAACCTTTTAAGATCCGCAACGTGTTATGTGTGCTCTACCCGGATGTAATAACAATAACATATACATCATACACACCGTGCAGTGTGTGGTCTACCCAGAATAGAGTTACCACGTTTTAGAGTCCTATAACTTTGGTTACGCAAGGTTTCAAAAGTTGGTTAGGCTCATTAAAGACAAGTTAGTTATTATTAGACATTCTTTCTAACCTAGCCTATTTTTGGTTGGAAACTAACCTAAAACATGTATAGGACTATGAAAACGAGGTAACTCTCCGTCTCCGAGTGAATTACACTCTGCCCGTTGTCGCGTTTGCTCTATATCCGGGAAGAGCATACATATTTAACAACGATGAGGAACCGTATTAGTTCCAGCCGGATTGTGTTGTCTTCTAATTCATCAGTATTGAATGTTTTCTGTTTTCCAGTTTTTTTGCTTCTATTTAAGACCCAGTTTGTATTAGATATCGGCCTTTATTCAAAAAATGACCCAGAGACACCTTGCCTTTTTAGGAGACCGGCGTTTATTGGTATTATTACGGTATATAAATATTTACTAATGTGCGTGGCTACAGAGTACAAGGCTCCAGAAATCGAATTAAATCATCATTTACATAAAATCGTACTTTGTATGTATGTGTGTTCATCTACTCCTCCTAAACGAAAATTTAGCTAATTTTCCAAGGTCTTGGGCAATGTGGTTTTTATTGACCTTTGACCTCAGGAACCTTGACCCTGGG
>JAQFYT010000161.1:0-33884 GCA_034694925.1 Ceratophysella denticulata
CTCGTTTTCATCTTTCGGTTCACAATCATGTTGTAGTTGTATAGTATACATAGTAATAAGAATTGAATGAAATATAGGTTCAAAAATCGGACAGTGGAACCTGCGTGCGTGATAAGGTCAATACCAAAGGCTTTTTTTCAATAAATTCCAGGAATTTGATTTCCAAGAGCAAGAGTAGCGCGTGTTGATGCATTTTACACCAGAAGAGAAACCTAAATATGAATTTTAATAAGTTTCTATGAATAACACGCTTATTGGACTTAAATTTCGTGTTTGACCTTGATCTAATACTTTATACTATAGCAGGGGTGGAAGCAATAATTACCTAAATTACGGTATTTGACGCCTGTATTAATCTCTACCTGGCTTCCTACTGCTTTGTTTCATTCCAATGGCTTATCATTCTATTTAATTAGGTCTTTCGACTGAAACCTAAATGGAATTCAAACTTTGATGACCCTACACGTTTTGTTTAATTTGCAACCGGATCCGGAACAAAGTACAAAAAATACCATGATTATCAACTTATTGAACAATAGAACGAACGTAAATATTAGACGGCAAGTCTATAATCAAAAGAACAGGTAGGCTCCGTCCGTGTTAAATATCAGTCAGAATTTTTATGGATTTTGAATCATTCTACTTCCGACTTCCGATTCCAAATTCCTACTGAACTTGAAATCTTGACTTACAATAGATTAGGTTACTGTTAGGTACTGGACTTACAGGAGTTTACGTTTTCTAGAAAAGCAGAAATATATAAACGAGACTTCGCATTCGTTGCCGTCATTCAGTAGGCAAAACTGTTCACAAAAGCTAGATACAGAATTTTCCAAATATACAAATTATTCCAAACTTATCGCAAAGACTCATACAGTGTCTGAAAATGAAGCTGTTTACCACCAGAAAGTTGTCACTTCTACTTTTGTGCTTTGTATTAATAACCATTTCAATTGTAAGTTGTTTATATTAATTTTACCAACCATTTTTTATCTGAACCTTAATCCCGCATTACGATTTACTTTATCAATACTTTATAATCAAGCTAGGACTCGAAACCCCAAACCGTTCTGGTAATTTATTACTTATTTTGCAACTCCTGAATTCAGTAAACGTGCGCATTTCTGTCTGTAGTTGTTAGCGAGAATGTGACAATACATTTTGCCAATAAATCAAAGTTCATGCTGTCTTTCAGTAAAGCCGCATAAACTACCTAAAAGCAACTTACAATAATCCTCCAGACAAGTCAGTAGGTACCTTATCATCGACAGCTTTTATTCTGCCAGACGTGCCTTTATCTTGGCATTATTTTGGTATACCTATCGGAAAAAATTGAAATCAAATCAAACACGACGGATCATAATAAAATAATTCATCAGAAGTGTGTAGTTTGTAACTATCTTTAACTTGTACGTAGATTCCTGTAATGAGTCAAGATGAAGATGCAGAAGAAACAGAAGGCGACGGGGAAGATGAGCCACCACCAACTTGCAAGAAACTTCTTTTCAATTTGGTCCGAAAAATCCTGACTTCCGCCTTATCTTGCCTTGGCGGAAAACTACCGCTTCGGTCACCTTTCGAACTGGCCACCAGGTTTTATGTAAGTTTTACTACAATTATTGCGTCCTGGTATGATTTTGTCGACATTTTGTCCATATTGATTGCTCTGGTTTCAGTGTATCATCAAATGCACTCTATCCGCTGAAGGCATCGTAAGTCATTACACATTACAACATAAACTGAAAATTTATACCCGTGTACTATAATCGTTCCGTTATTAAGCCAAGCTAATTATAAATTCACCGTGTTACAGTTAAACGAAGAGGGAGTTCTGGATGAAGTTCCGGCCTTGTTTTATTTCCAAGAAAATATACCCAAAGCCATTATCGACTCGTTGATTGGTGCAGCTCAGCCATGTTTGGAATTGGCCAGTAAGTTCTACCGTGAATCGTTAATACCATTCGGATGACTTAATGCATTATTGGTGTTTTACTTAATATTCTCCCTATTCCTAAAAATTACAGAGGGCTTTAATCCAAAGGAGTACTACTGCCAGAGTTATGCCCCCTTTACACAATGTGTTGTACCTGTATTTGTGAATAATTTGGGCCCATATGCCCTGGATTGCTTTGGTACACCGTCATTCGGATTAATATTTGCTTTAATCAATGCCATCGTACCCAGAGCTGAACCTTCCGAAGCTTCCAACGAACTCCGAAAGCGTTTAGCGGCCGCAGATGCGGAGGCTTTCAAACTTCGACGAAATAATGGGACGACAATTCTTCCAAGCGGAAATAACATTAAACGCCGGACGACGTACAATAGCACTATCCGATATCCCATTCGACGGAACAACTACAATTACGGCATTAACAGTAATCCAAGACGGTACTAAAACTATATTTTATGTGTAATTCTCAATGCCGAATGCCGATCTGACTCAACCCAATAGTTAGTTGCGGCAACCACAATACGCTTCATTGGAGATGGAGCTATAGTTTTTTGTTACAAACTGATCTTGATGATAAGTTCATTTTTTGTACATAATAAACCTCACTATAACTCTAACTATGCAGAATTTATCAAGGCACACGAATTCACTGACATAATAATCATCTTCTTCATTCGAGTCAGCACTATTTCGTGCACATACTGAATTAACTCCGCAAAGATGCTACACGCACTAGATAAGTAACTATCTACATGTAAATGTTGTAAACTGCAATATAAGCCTGACTTGCAACCTGATTTAATTGCTCCTCATTTATTATCTTCGACCTTCTCGGAATAAAATAAGAACACTCATGACATTCAGCGTCACTTTATTATCGTCGCTCCTTGCTATAAGCTTACCGAAATAAAAATGTACATAAGTATGTATATATTTACATCAATCAACTTGGCTACTTTTTGTGGCAGTATTGTGCACAACAGTACAGCATAAAATATTTAACACTAGCACGAACATTTTGCGAGCTCGCTAAGCTTAATTTATAATTTCGCATTTCATCACAAATGACAACTAAGTTATGCGATGTAATGATACAAAGTGTGATTTTTTGTGTGTTGTTTCTTTATTATTCTATCCATTATGGATTTCCATGAATTATTTAATTTCTTTTGGACTCTTGTGGTGCTCAGGCAGAAGCCGTACAAGTTAAACCGGTTCAGCAAGTACTAAATCTGTATATGAATCTATATGGTGGGATTTTCTTTTCTTCTTTTTCGAAGACGCTCGTGTGCATTGTTTATGGGATTTAGGCTTCGCTTGGTTTTGCTTATTTGCTCAGGTACTTCTTTTTCTGAGTCTTTTCTGCCTGGCTTTGATTTGGACTTGGGCTTGGCTGACTTGACTTGGCTTGACTTGGGATAATGAGGATTGACAACACTGGGAGGTTTAATAGACCAGCATATATATAGTAGGTATATTTAAGTAGGTACCTATAGTAACTGTGAAGTAATTTTTATGTGCTTTTGACAGTAGGTGCTTCTTTATGGTGGCTTGGGTTTAATATATCGCATCGGTGGGGGTATGTGGGATGGTAAATCGTAAACTACATAGAAACATACTGTGTGCTGGTGCTATGCTGGTGCGGTTTGCTATTGCATTGTGAAGGAGGAAAACTAATCGGAAAATGAAATTCCAGCTTATTACTCGTTGAACAACGGGCAAGGCCATAGGTACAGTATTCAGTGCTACTACTTGTAAGTAATCGTAGCCAGGCCAGTAGATTTAGAATTTAGCGTGTCTTCCTTATTTATGTGCATTTTAATTACACCTTCTTCTCTTAATAGGTCGAAGGTTATTATTGTTGATTTAGGCCGGTAATTGTGTCAATAGTGAATGTGTTATTGAATTTAGAACAATTGACAGTCAATAGAAAAGCGGTAACTTGGTGTATAATTACATTCAACATTTGACAAAGTGGAACAGGAGCCGATTAACCATTTAATTAGTTTCAGTTAAACGTTAGCTTGAAATTCAAATACTTGGCCGATATCTAACTGAACATTGTTACTACATATTCGAGTCCACATAGAGTTACATATTTTGTTTTGCTGTGCCTATCTGTTAATAAACAAGGATCAGGGAACCACTGCCAGACTGGATTGTTTACTTCATGTAAGTATTAAACTGTTTATAAACAGCTTTTGATATAGCTTTTTCTGCGGGATTATTTATGCATAGAAGCCATTAATTCTAATATTAGAATTAATTTCTGATCAATTTGGAAAAAAAATATCACGGCTTCAACATTTAGTACAATCCTATCCTAGGCTCTGGCGGAATTATTACGCTGCACAATACCTATACTGACTTTACATATTTATGTAGGTACATAAGGTATCGATTTTTGGAATTCGGTGATTTCACCTGTCCTGTGGAAACTGTTTTATCAGGAAGACTAAATCCTAATTATATTGAAGCACCAAATCTGGCATCTAATTATATACCCTAATTTATGCGACGTGTGCACTATGACCTTCATGTGAAAATGAGAAATTCCATGGGTACCTATCTCACTTGCATTTCCCAGTCTAATCGAGTAGGTAAACTCTACAAGTGGTATAGGTACCAGATTCTGTTTTAATCAAGCATCTTAATTCGCTGAACAACCTGTTATTTTATTTCAGAGTTGGTTTAGTCATGATTAGTTCAACAATAAATCTTTGCGCATCAGGTGGCGCAACACAGTGAAACATGCGGATATTGGGTTTGTAGTTTGGTAGATTTCGTCAGGTAGTTAGGGCACATAGTACGTCGACTTCACGTCAATGAGGCAAGGTTAACCAGGTTTCCATAGTTTTTGAAGTATAGTCTAATCGTTAAGTTCCTCGGCGGCGTGGCGATGGAATAAATTTATAAATAATTGAAGCATTTCAAGATGAAACTTTAAGGCAAGCTGTCAGAGCGTCCTAATTCGTTAAGTCGTGCATAAAGTTAGGTATGGATTTTTCCATATGTATCAATTTCGTGTGTCTTTATATCATATCCATCAGAGCTTTGGTACTTGTACGCGACCCATTGCGTTTTGCGAGTCTTATAGCCTTTGTTAGGTTAAGTTTTAAACTGTCATGAGAGATTAAATTGAAAGTGTTATTGTTAGCTCAAATGTAAAAAAAAAACCTGACATTTTATAACCTAACCGAACTAAAGCTATACGACTCGCAAAACGCGGTGAACCGCACAGGACAATGAGGCCAAAGCTTTTGCAGGTTAAACCACCACACTTAAATCTTAAAATTTAACACAGCAAGAATTATAAGCCAGTCCATAGAAATTTTTGAATACATTTATGCCACGGAATATCGATTTTATTCCAGTCTTCCAGGCAATAACACCAGTTTCATTTGAGCTAGGTATTTTAAAGCCTGAGTCTTCTAAACGAGTGTAGTTTTTACTTTTTACTGCAAACTGCAAAGAGGTTTTCTTGTCTGGAGTTGAAACTAATGATTTGATATGTACTCGGAAATGCAATGGATTGAACATAGAATATCAGGTTTCCTGAATTGGTGTTGGACTGGAACTGGATGTAATCTCTATCCAACCTGTTTTTGCTCCTTGTCCTTGGAATATCTCTAATAATTCTCATTCTTTTAAAATTCTGATCTTGAATGAAGAAGGTTTTCTTCAGTCATTGTCATTGTCATCAGGATTATGCTAATAGCTAAATCCAGCCGAGTCCAACCGAGTTCGCCGGCATAAATTCTAATGGAAATCAACTGCGCTCTTGAACTGCCTGGAGCCATTCCTATTACTACCTAGTAGAATAGATACACACGAGTTGGTATAGCGTTACAATAAAAAATAACTGCCTACATTATAAATTATATGAGGTATAATGGCTCCGTGCGTTACCTACTGGGGATTTTGAAGATGATAAAGTATGCCAGTGGCAATTATTTCTAAAACGGATGCATATATACGGGGTTATTTCAATTTGCAACTGAATGCCTGTAGAAATAAGCCCAAAGTATTTTAAATAGTTCTAACGATGACTCAAGGAGTTAATCTGGAAGGACAGGTTAAAGTCCAGTGCGAGTATATTCACTTTTCCGTGAAATTAGATGGCGATATTTCTGGCGAAAGTATATTTATAAATGTTTTAAAAAATGTATATATCTCACTCTCAGATAAAAATGTGAGTGTTTCATGGGAGAGAGGGTGGGGGGTTAGTATTATTTGGTCTGTAGCTCTAAGTATATGCACCAGACGAACCGTTAAGTAAATCCTTAATCCACATACGCTCATACTCAAGACAAGTGATAACCTCTGTTCATTAGTTCTTTTTCAAACTTGAACCCTATGCCTCCGCCTAATGGTTAATAGCCAAGCCTTGTGCTTGACAAAATAAATGCCTTCGGGTTCACTTGCGTGCAATGTAAGTTTGTATTTCTAATCATGTCAAGACATCAGTTGCAGTGGCGTGTTGTGGAATACTTTGTTACAATATTGATTTGAAAGGGATGTTTTTGTTTTGAATTTAGGGTTACAGAGTGCAAAATGCATGTCTCATAATCCTATGCTAAGTCGGCCTGAATTCAGTATGGCATATGGCCATTGCAAATCCTGCCTCAAAGTTACTCTAAAATTCTGCAGATTGCACAAATCAGCTTTTATGACTAATTATTGAAGTAATTCATTTTCAAGAACTTAATAAGCAATTCAAAATTTAAACAGTACTTTGTTGTTTCGCAAAATCTCAATATCGCGTGCTTTGCGATCATTGTTTATCAAACATTAGTACATATTTATATCTTTAATCAGGCGCATTAGGCTCAGAATTGAATATTGTGTATTTAAACCCTTGAACCACCGGAGCTAATCAAATTAATTGCTGAATTTTAGCTACTTAATGTCAGTTAATAGTACTCCCATATTTCTGCTAAGGATTAATGTAAGTTATAAATCCTTATAGTCTAATTCTATGTTCAAACCTAAACCTATTACTGAAATGTTTCACAGAAATGCTCTCGCCGGCCCTCAGATTTGAACCCAAGTCATTATTACCTCATCATTTTAACTTGAATCAAAGCAAAGTTTAGGTTTAGTACAGACCTGGCATTTCTTCTGTGAAGCTAGCTGAGTACGAGACATCTCTTGTCAGATAACAAAACTTCAAAATCATAAAGTTTTACCGTGCATGATTTACGAATTATTAAATAGATAGGAGCTTTGCAATTAATTTTGCAACTAAATAGTTCATTCCTTGAGCCCTTTTGGAAAATACAAAAATCAGTTGTGGTTCATCCTGCACTCAAACTGGCATTGTCATTGACAATGATATTTCATAGAGAAAAGGTAAGCTCTACGCTAAATAATATATTAGGTGAATTAACCAGTTGTGCAAATACACAGCTAAGTAATTTCACTTCAAGTCTGAGCTAGCGTTTTAGCAGAAGAACATGAAATGGAGAAATGTTACACGTGTTGGAAAGAAGCAGCTTAGCGTGAGGAGTAGGCCACGCCACGTTCGTACATAATACTCCAGTGTACAAACAACTAACTGGCGTTCAATCAATACCAGTTGACGGCTTGATGGTTATGCGACAGGAATAGGGATATAATATAAACCCATAATTCCGTATCCGTATATATGTCTATCCCTAAAGCCCAGACCATCATTATGTATTACCACCAAGTGTGCAAAAATTGTCAAAATGACATCAGGCAGCTCGCCAACTTTCCCCCGAAGCTTGATATCAAATCAGTCTGTGTAGATTGATTCGCGGACGCAAACCTAAGTGTATTACTGAAATTAGAATGCAAACCCTATTTAACATTACGACGGTATAGAAAATCGGAAATACAGATAAAGGTAAATAATTAATTTCATTACCTATACACATTAAGAATGGTATTTCATTTATTATAGATAGCAACCTACCTAGTACCTAGCACTGTACAAGTAGGCTAAGCATTTTCATTGGTTCTATGTACTCGAAAAGGTTGAGTGCCGGAGCGTTTTGTTCTCTGAAATTAACATTGTAGAAGAATAGGCATAATAAATCTGGATTCAATTATGAATTATCCAATTCTTTCTCTGCTGTTTAATTATTCAGGGAATTTCATATGGATAAGTGTTGAATTGAATTATTCATGACTCTTCCATACAATTCTTCTGGATCACTCAACTTGTCAGAGAATTACAATAAGCGGTACCTACAGTATTACAAATACAGATACCATACAAATTCACTTGCTTCAATTCTGTAAGCAATACTGCAGTAAATACATAAATATTACTCTCCTCGAGTTCATGGCGTGTGTGTGTGTTATATCTGTAGTTATTATGCTACATCTTTCTAATTCCTATGCATAATTGTATATTCAAATGTTCTCACAAACGTATTTCCATGTATAACTGCTAATACCGTTTCAGGTGTTCCAAAATTAAAAACACATTCACGAAGTGTCTTAAAATAATATCTACCTGTAAAAGCGGAAAGGTTTTCCGTGTTTTCAGGACAGGTGAAAGGTGAACGAGTTGTGATTGATAATTATTAGTTTAGGTTAGGAAAAGAAAAAAACTGATTATGAATACAGATTCTCAAAAGAATTTTGAAGTAATCTAACATAACCTGAATCTATAAAATTGAAATAATAGGGCTAGTTCACGCAATACCTTTCCACTTTTGCGGTCAGGTTGAACGTTGAGCAATTGAACAATTTAAACTTGGCAAGGTAAAAGTTTATGAAAGTTAAGCTTGAGATTTTGAGAAGTGTGTATTACCTGCAGCTGTAAGTACCTATAGTGACTATAATTATTAGTAGCGTCGAACAACGGAAATCGATTTATCGTTCCTTACCCTACTGAACTCAATAATTTGTGCATTGCATTACTTTTTACCGCATGTTGCATGGCCTAGGAATGGACTGAACTACTATACTAATTACATAACTACTGTAAAACCCGAATTGATAGAACCGTGAAAGAGTTACCTTCTAATTTTAGAAACGCGGAAAGTGAAACAATTTCTAATGACAATAACACTAGATTTCTTGGACAGATTCGCGCATGAATTTCTAAACACAAGAAATCAATATTGGAATACAGGTCGCGTTCGCGTGTAGTATGCATGCATATTCGAAGGAAATATATATCTTATACCACTTATATCCGAAATTGTTGCCGGAATTATACAATGAAGGAATCAACCGCATCAGCAATTTACAGAGTACTTGAATTTAGTTTACGGCATAGAAGGTCTACTGTAATCTGTAATCCAGAGCACACACACGCAAAGCCCAATGCTCAATATCTTATCATCACGGTACCAGTATAGTATAGTAGAAGTAGCGTAAGCGTCCTTGTCCGTCCCAAAGTGAGCGAGGAAACGTACTTATAGCGCACTTATATATTACGTACAGTACAATTCCTGGCATATAGGATAAGAGGAACAGGAGTGAATTGACACATAAATATAAATATTTAAGTATATTGTCTATCTCAATCAGTGGCTGTCAGCTAATGTATTTTATGTCCCTTTCTATAGTGTCCTTTCGGGAGCCAAGCAGAAAAGACTGGAGCTGGTTGTACACTAGTGCTGTTTGTCCATTGTACTCTGCGGTTAGTTGTGTGTGTGGTTGACAGGGAAGCTCCCTAGTCAGTCTGCTTACACAAGAGGCGTTGGACACCCGAACAATACGGAGAGATAAAAAAAATACACCGAAATTATGGCACTCGAATAATATTGAATAGTAGAGAAGTCGTGTGGGACATCGAATTGATTATTAGATTATCCATCAATGCTCTCACCTTGACCACAAAGCCCATTGCTCAATTCAGGGCATAGTATTACAGTACAGAGAATCGAAATTTAGAAATACATAGAAGACCCATAGTGCTGAGTTGTGAGTCTGAGTTAGTGCAGTGAAAGGTGAAAGTGGGTGAAAGGCGGGTGTGCTTCGTGGAGCGTCTAGAGTAGCATGAGTCCGGCAGTGACATCGCCCAGTCCGGGCTCCAGAGGAGACGCAACAAGTAGTGCCACTGACCCAAATTCCTTCTACACCTCATCAACGACCTCCATTCAAATCTCATATGGGACCGGGGATGGACACGGCACGACACAGTAAGTACAGTTACCCTCCACACTATTATTTCATAAGCTATTTTACTAAATTCCAATATTTCCTACTTTCTGCTTATCTTACTCGCGTCCGAAATTGCAAGATATTTGTAAATTCACTCTGATCAGCTCGATTATAAAACAATATTTCTGGAAGTAATGACAAAATCTTTTAATTATGGCTATGAGTGCGCTGCTCTTTCTTTGATTGTCAGAAAATACGAAATTGATACAAATACGGAAAATTAGTTTATTTTATTTTACACTTATTCCGAAAAGTGTGTAAATTGTATCTGTGGTGTACTGGTTTTTGTGCGATCTAGGCATCAAATTTGGATTTTCTTAACGCACTTGAGATTGGTTTGGGTTTAATTAAAATGCGGATGAGATACAAGGGAAGGTAATTTTGGAACCTAACCTAGCCTAAGATATAGGACTCCAAAAAACGCGGCTCCAGATAGAGCACACGTGACAAGGGTACCCAAACTAGTTAACAGCATAGCTAATTGCCATACCATGTGCGTTTGATTCAGAATGAAATCGGGATGAACGAGATCGAAATCTCAATACAATCCATTAATTCCACACAGGTATTTAAACCTGCAACTGCAACCGCAATAAGATTGTTATCGGCAGATTAAATATCCCATAGGCAGGCACTCCATACTGTTGTAACTTGTAACCCATTGTAGTCATCCCAAGTCAAGGCCGATATTTCAAGGACCTTCTTTCCAGTTTTTTAATTATTCAAAAAGAAAAAATATAAAATGCACGCCTCATTCCGCCCACCTCCCAATCTCATTCCCATTCCCTCTGATTAGATCTCTATGAGAATGAAATCTGAAAACCATGGGAGATGGGAGTTGAACTCTAGCATTTATTAGTTAGTAATGTCATTCCTTGAAATACTCACCGGTCTCCATCACCGGTAATAGCGCTACGCTACACGTGTAAATCTTCTAAACTACTACTCTTGGTCACGTTTCCAACGTTAGAAATTGCAATTTCTTATACAGACCTGTTGCCTGTTAAATAATTGACTGTTATTCAGTATGCATATCAGAACATGAGCACAGAATTTCGGAGACCGTTTATAAAATGCTATAGTCGATCATTTAATTCCTATCTTTATTAAATAAACATTTCGACATATCTAGTGCAAGTTTACTTCCTGAAATGGCTTTCAGAATAACGTCATCATTGTCAAAGCTAACACAGTTTCAAGTGGCTCAATTGACCGGCGGTGCCAACCACCACCACATCCCTTTATTGATCTCGTTATGCAAATAGATTTAGTAGAACCGTGGACTCCATAAGAAGGACGTAATACTAAACAGTATTTGGCGTGTCTGAGCGAGACGCCTAGTTCCCTATCCATATCAACTTCTATCACGGGACATAATTAAGAATTTAACATACCTAGCTGATTACAATATGTGCTTAGTAGCTAATAGCACAAGTAGAACCCATCATTCGTTTTAGCTGAATTCAAACTCTAAAACCTCTTAGCTCACTTGCATGACCAGCAGAGACCCTTGAAAGCATTGGCGAGCTAAACACAGGCCTTGTGTCCTTCACCAAGCACTAAGTACCAAGTTCAGACATTCTTAATAATTTATCAGTTTTCAACGTTTTACTGTATCGTAAATTTATTCGCATTTTTGAAACGTAAAAGTTCATGAATTATATGTCTGCTACTATTTTTTGGTCACGGGCCGACGTTTGCCGATTCGTAATGCAAAGAACGCTGTATCTGGGTCATGCAATATTTACAACAATAGGTACTTATATACTTTCTTATTCAACGTATTCACAGAGACCTCCAGACTTTCCGAGGCCCCCAATTTTCGGCAGAAGTAGAACACGTCGTGAATTACCCAATGGCCAGTGCAGACTTGTTTCAGAAGCGTGAACGGGTAGGAAATCAGACTTCGCTAAACGGGAAGAATAACTCAATCTCAGCAAATCATCACCAATTTGCCAAGGCTGCAGATAATTTCATTTCAGAAAAGGAAAGTCAAATCGGCGTTTCTTTAAAGGTTGTGACACTAATGCCGGATCCGAACAAGGACAAATCCAATGGATTCAGGCTGGAGGAGGGTGCAAACGCTAAAAACCCAGAAACGTCACCGTAAGCAACGCATATGAAATATGACTAACTTGGAATTAATTGTTCATCTTCGCTCGAATCAATTTGTCAATTCAAACCTTGTAAAATATTCGTGCATTCATTTATTTAACGTAAGGAAACTAATGTAGGTAACTTGTTTTATGCTTCGTTCTTAGACATGTCAATTCGGACAAATTCCCCGCCGAGATGTCTCAGCAAAGGCAGGATTCTGGAATTTTTGAAGATGCATCAACCTTCTACGAAGATTCATCCACTGACGATCTTGAGGTCCACTGCTCGGGCTCCGTTACCTCTGACCTAGAAGCAGACCTCCAATCTTCAGACAGCGACCTGGACCACGGTACTGACTCGGCCACTTCCGACCTGGAAAAGGAACTAATTCCCATAACACAGAAGCTAGAACGGGTTAGTCGTCCGCAAAATACTCAGGACGTCGAGTTCAGTCCGACCACGTTTGACTTTGAGCGATCGGCCGCTCCGGAAGCGGAAGTGATAGCCGTAGCAGCTGCAGCCTGCATAGAGCAAGAAAACTTTGACGAGTTGTACAGTGACCGATCGCCTCCGCCGACTCCAATGGCCAGTGAATCCGATATCGAGGGTTTCGCTAGTCCTCCACCAACGCCAAACTATGATCCCCCACCCACGCCCACTTACGAGGCTGCTATCATAGAAAAAGTACAATGCAACAGTCCAGAACGCATGGATACGACATCCGAGCCCGATAACCCGGGAGGGGTCCAATGCAAAAGTCAAACGCCGTGTGCAGGTGAAACCACTGAAGTTGAAGTACAACGCGAAAATCTGGTTCCTCTGCAAATACCCCTGGAGGATCTACCGCGTGAACATTTAATTCTCGTGCAAGCACCACTCCCGTTGGAGGAATTACTGCACGAAAAATTGGTCGAGGAGCAATGCAACGATCCGACACCTTTGCCACCCCTGACCACACCTCCACCGGCTGCATCTGTTGCTCTTGCTCCTGCCTACGAAGACATTCCACCGGTTCTCACGTCAATCTACGAAGAATCACGTGCCAGAAATGCTGATATTTACAACGGTCTTACAGAAGATCCATCCGCGTATGCCTACTCCGATTTCCGGCGCACGGATGCCGATGGCGAATCTCCACCCGTCCTAATCTGCGAGGCGCCATGTCAAACCACTCCAATAGCTACTTCGGAAAGACCAATGCCAAAAAGCCGACGTGGAACACGAAAGTTTATTACTCCACGGAATTTCACAATTACACCTCATTCCTCGGCTGAAATTCAGGAACGGGTCAAAAATCGTCATCGAAATTCAGTCGTTTCTTATTCATCTTCCCCGTCATCCCCAGTTGTATCCGAGCCTGGGATTCTCAGAACGGACTACTTCAGCTCAATTGATGCGGAAATAGCCGAGCAACAGTATACCAAGAGCGCCGCAAGACAGTCCGAGACCAAATGTTCCAAATCAAAACCAAAGGCCAGGGGCAGGAAGCGGAAAACTTCGGATGAACGGCGAACGCCTGCTGTCAAGAAACCCAAGTCCGACAAGGGACTTTTCATTGTGGAGAAAATACTAAGAAAAACGGTTGTTGCTGGAGTGCCCTACTTTCTCGTAAAGTGGCTAAATTACCCTGAGTAAGATTTTTTTTTGTATAAACACATACGTAAAATTTAATATAATAAACCATATTTTAGTATTCTATCATTGCTATTTACAATTTCAGTGCGAATAATACCTGGGAACCATATGAGAATTTTTCTGCAGAGCTCATAACCGCTTATGAAAATTCACTGATCGAAACAAAACCGAAGCCAAAGGAAGTGGAGGTCCCTGCCAAAAAGGTGCCCATACCTCCGCTTATCCGTCACAGAAGCACTGCAGGCAGAAATAAATGTGCCGGATGTGCATCCTACCCAACAACATTCACTGACCAGAGGGTAAGAATTGAACTTACGTTTTCACTTTCACTGCATATATTATATATATTATATATATTTCTAGTATGTACATAGATCATTTATTAGAAACCTTGTCTGAATTCTATAATTTTGCTTGCATTAGGTTGGACCTACAGGATTCGACCTTGGCTACACATACATCAATACCCGGGAATCCTTTGTGTTGGACGGCGTCAAATGCGGATTGGTGGAATTTGACGAGAAACGAATATTAGAATTAATTCCCTTCTCGATTATCAACGAAAAAATCAAAGCTCAACTCGTCAATGTCTAGAATATACATAGAATAGAATACATACATCATATAAATTATCTGAAAAAGAATCTTATCCATAGGTACTATCTATACATACATATTATATTATATATTAGATTAGCAAATGGGTCAGTGGCAAATATTTATATCAAATATGCATGCAAGATAAAACATTAAATATACTATAATATATAATATTAATATCTCTATAGTGTACGTGACATAAATTATGATTCATCGTGAATTTCAACCAGAAATTATACCGCAAATTCGTTTCTTTAGCTCAAGATTTTTGATTGTTTGTTTTGTTATTTTTGTTAAGTCAGTCCTCTCGTCATCTTATTTGAAGACAATATGTATAAGTAAAATATTTTTGTTTTTTCCTCTGTACAAATTACACGTTCAAGTTTAGCTAGGTATTACTCTATCCAGTGACAATAAATGGTTTGGTGCTGAAGTGCGCGTCGATATTGAAAAAGGTTATGTAATCTACTGCCTCGCGATTATCCTACGTATATGAATGCAGATAATCCAAAATTGACACAATGGGTGTTGAGTGGGTGTGATAGTATAGTTCGATAACGTGTTTTGCTTTTTTATTCCATAAGTTAATAACGCTAAATTCTATTCGACATATAAGCTATAATATTTTGAAATATTATGTCAGGGTTTTTATTCATTGGAGTGACAGGAATTCAAAGTTCGGGAATTTCACAAGTTGTCCCAGAAAGCTTGAATGCACAACTATCCGTGTAGTGATATAGATTACTTTTATGCCTAGTCCAATTCTGTGGCTAAGAAGCATACAAAATCCATACAAATTAACTCCAACAATTAGTACATCCACTTTGCCATAATTTACCAATGAGTCAACAAAAAATTCCAAATGTGGCGATCGTACTGTTTAACATCTGCGATAATTAACCGGTAAAAACGGCTTGCAGTTTCCTAATTACATTAATTCGGCTAAAATATTTGGTTTCATAGTGGGGAGATCCTTGAAATTCGGGCTTGGTCCGATTGTTACAATGGCAAAACTGTAATAATTGGCGCTTGTTGCTTTTTACACAAAATTTCTAGGGTGACTCTTCGTATAAATGGCTGAAATCGATGCCTAAGTTTTTTTAAGGATCTTGAGCTGGAGAAGAAATACATCCTAATCATGAATGGTCAAGGTTCAAGGTGATTTTCAAGGATTTTTGTTGTCAGAACAGGAATTCCATGAATTATAGAATTCATGCTCTGGCAACAAGAATCCCCTCATTCAAAGTGACATTCGTTCAAATTAACGTATGTACCTACTTTACATTGGGTTACCTGGATGATACTGCCCTGTGATCTTAAAATTTAACACTTGAACCTTACAAGAAGGAACACTAGACCGTTCACTGCACGGTCGAGCATTGTTAGCTTTGCTTGAGCTTCCATGTAATAAAAATTCCCAACTTTGTATCGTACCAAAGCACATGACTTCAGTTGACCTCTGAAATAAACGTTTGTCCTCCTATCCTTAATTTCCTTTGTGATTGGCAACATTCTACGTTCAAAATCCTTGGATATTTGGAACGTGTGAGAAATAACGAATGAAATTGGAACTAGCAATATCAATGAACCATTTAGAAAAGCGGCCATCAACAGAAACGAGATCATATCCAAATTTGCTCGCAATCGAATGAGTGCAAATAATGAAACGATGAACGACAAAAGAAGCATCAGCTTCGCACTAGGGATAAACAATGTTCCGAAAGCTTGGTTTATGTCTTGAATCACCAAGTAAATTCCTCTATAATAACGGACACATCGGGTCAGAGCAGATTCCAGTCCATGGATTTCTGAAGCGGGCCAATCAACACTGCAAAACAATATTTCCAAGTTGATATTTGATTAGAATCAAGTTCGAGTGAACCAAAATGTTTACTGACCAAATTTTGAGAGTCCAGAACTTCAACGAAAAGACGCAGACGTAGAGTATGGTTACAGTTAGAATTCCATTAGAAATTATATCCACCAATACCGCCGTCTCGATAATGAAGTAGATCATAAGAGATATCGTCCGAGACCAGAAACTAACATCAAGTTTGGCTAGAAAATAGGTCGCATATGAATGCATTGTGGTTGTTGTCACGAGCAGAAGCAGCCATGCCGTAACCCCGACGCCAACAAGGGTAAATATCGTGAATACAAAAGCCTTTTCCCGAGTCTTGGATGTGATAAATTGAAGACCCAAAAACTGGTTACCTGAGTTGCCAAAGATTGGAACGAAAATGGATTATACAGTCCCTAGACGAAATCATAGATATTCTCTAAATAAATATCTATTTCATATGAAAGGCATAATGTTATTTACCCCAAGTCGAATTGCAACGTAGTATTTCGTTAATGAGCTCAACAAATTTCTCCTTGTATTGATGTGAGTTTATTTTCATCACCAAGCCTGTCAAACTTATTATAACGAATATTGATTGTAAAATTGAACCGTTAATATCCCCGTTTCGCATTGTAGTGCGGAGCATTGCCAATTTGCAACCCAGTACTGCAACAAGAAGATGAAGCATTAGGGAATTCAGTAATCTGCACTGGTTTTCCTTCAGCAACATCTTTCCATCTCTCCAAATGACGGGCGACGTGAACGGTTTGCAGCAGTACTTCCAGGATAATTCCAGTATCTTCAATTCATTTTCTGTTATCATTGCAACTTAGTAACAAACTATTTAAAAAAAAAACCTAATCCAGAACACTCACGGGAATACTCGTAAATGGAGAAATATTTGAAATGGAGAATATTTACGTCGTCGCCGCGCTACATGAATTAGGCAACTAACTTTTGGAACTTCTTTTATCCTGGAGTATCCAACGTTTAAGAATGATGGTGACAATTTTTTAGCGAATTCTGAAAGTAATCATTATTGATTGCTAGGTGGGTGAGCATAAATGATATTATAATACGACGATTCGCCGGCCCTGTGCCACACGTGGAGTAGGCGTCGAAGTGAATTATGGTGCGATTTTATTCAAATTCACTATATGAGAGGTGGTAATATGTAATTAAAATTATGTATGCAGCCGTAATTAAGCACAAAATGAGCTACATATTAAGCGCTCAATCTGCTCAACACTGAATAGCATTCATTACCGGGAAATTGAACATTTACTTTCTATTTGGGGAGAATTTGGCAAAATAAATTGGTCCGTACTATCCACTACTTATTATTCCAAATTCCAATCCAACTTGAAATGATATTCTTTGAGTTGGATTGACGAACGTCGAGATCATGTATCTGTATATTGTACATCCGTCTGTCTAGTATGTGTCACAGTTTTGTTTATAACGCAAACTCTGTATTTAGAACCGTATAAATGGAAACCCTTTTGCTTCAGATCGGAAAGCAATTTAGCAGCATATATAAACCCTTTATCACTGGAGGCACACTAAATAGGGCATCAACTAAAAATATGAAACTGGAGCGGAAGACTGTAAAACTGTTCAAATTCGGTGTTATGTACTCCCACTTTAAACGCGTATCCTTATACATATTTAAAAAAGTACATCAAAGCAAGGAATGTTTGAATATTATACAGCGAAATCGTTTTATTGGAAATTAATAATTCTATATGTCATTTAATATTAATAAATTACATGTAATACGATATCATGGATTAGCACACATTTAATTTTACGCATGAAATACTAACTATTCCTGTTGCTAGTAAGGACCGGCTGACCCGAAACTGCACACTGGTCGGCCGAAGATTTTTTATTCATTTTCGCGAAATGGTGTCACCTGTTCAGAACGAGCAAAGATCCATCCGAGAAAGCGAACCCAACCTTCAATCATCACATAAGAAGTCGACTCTTGGCATAGTGACTAAAATGGGCGAGAACTGAAACACCTATTGAATTACAGTAAGCCGGGAGAGGCTCCCGATTCAAAAGAAAGAGGTATGTAGATATACATAGGTATGTACACACAGTTATTCAGTAGAACAGTGTAACCCATTTATGAATACCACATAGGTACTCTCAATTCGTGAACAGAATGAAATAATATTCAGATACTTGTGTGTGTGCTCGGCCCATTCCAAATAAAACCTTTTATCTCAATACCACCCAAGTCGCCTGTGTTGAGAGCATAGGGGACTTGGGTAGTATTGAGATAAAATGTTTTATTTAGAATGGGCCGAGAGTATACCAATAATGAATAAATAGGTACACCACACGTACATACAGAACAAAACTACAATTTAATTTTTAAACCAGTATTGAGACTGAGACTGAGGCATTTACCTAAGTTATTCCGGCACCTCATTAATAGTCAATAACATTTTAAGTTATTAGACTGGGTTCAAGAACTTGACTTATTTTCATCTCCGTTATAATTAAATTCCAATGAGCTACTTCAAGATATCTATCACTTGAATTAACCATCATTAAATAGCCAGGATTAAACATAAATGATAAAATGCGTATTAAATAAACATTTTTAATCGAAGCTTACTTTCTGTTATTTGAATACCCGTAACAGTACATAATATGCCTAAGATCTGGAAGATGCAAAGCAAGGTAACTACAGGATGTTGCAAAATTAAGTCATGCCTTTGTATGTATACCACATGTGAGCGTGAGCCAGGCAAGCGTTCTTGGTCTGTCTAAGGCGGCTCGACTGTCCACTGTGGAACTTACTACTGTACAATGAACTGAACTAACCCACCCATTCTTCCTGGCCTGCCTCTTCTGCCTGGTAATAAAGGCTAATTAAAGATTCTTGAAGTTGACGTGTCCTCGTCTCGTGTTCGTGTTGCTGGACACTCAACACTCAACCTCAACCTAAGCACCTCATTATTATTCATCCAGATTACTCGTCCATATCTCGTCAGCTTCAACTGAATTCAAACAAAGGCGATTGTGCTAATGCTGAATGCGAATGCCGTGTCATCCTAATCCCTCATCCAATAATAGATCGCCAGCGCTTTCAGCTTTGCAAGTGTCCAGCCACCATCAGTCACACACGCTGCCGTACCATAGCACAAAACCAGCCGGTACCGATGAGTGTCAAGTTGCAAGTGTGGGTGAGACATAATCATCAGCTGTACTAACTCCAAACTTTTTACAAGGATTCGGACATCGGATGCAGATTAGTGAAAGGTCAAATAACATCAGGTGTCAGGTTAGAAAATAATATAAACGTCCTTATAGCCATTTGCCATTATAAGTAGTTGTACGTATGTAGTATTGAAAATTGCCTCCCATAAAATAATTTTATAAATGTCAATAGTTTTTTGAAATTGTGAATTCCGATGCGGAAATTGTTGATTGTGAAATCGCTGGACCGCGCGGAGTCCCCCCAATTTCACAGGTGACAGGTTTCATCAGGTTAGACTCGTTCGTTTGTGCCTCGGCGCCGCTGCCGGCGGAACGGCTTTATCCGTGGGACACCGTGTATATTCCGTGTGGCTTTTAGAAATTTTTAAAGACCAGTCGTAATTTTTAAAGACCAGGTTTCATGCCTTGTCAGTCTAAGGCATATATACCCAAAGACAAATCCTCAAGATGTGCAAAAGAAAATCCGTAATCCGTGACTCATGTGCATCGACGTTTTATCTAGAAAAAACGAAACGGCTTCGTCCAGGATTAACTTTTAAGAGATTTTATGTTTGATGCATGTGCTTAAGTATTGGATGAACATTCGCAAAATAAGAATTTCCCGGTTCGCAGTTTGTAAGAATAAGTAACGTCAATAACTCAGACCAGGAATAAATTTTCAGGCACAGATTTGTTTTTACGAAATATGTGTATTCGTAGGCTACGTTATCTTCGAATGAGAAATGTCCAGGTTTGCAGTTCGCCAGGCCTATGGAAAAAAGTTTGTAGTGGCCGGAGGAATTTTTTTGCCTCCCGCGTCTGGATGCAATTTTGCCTCCGGAGGCAAAATTGCCTCAATGATCTGGACCGGCAAATCTGTTTATATACAAACATATAAAAGTATACAAAACCACAATATTTCCTGAAAAACCTGAGAGCTAACCAGAACCAGACTTCAGATCAGAATCTTCTACCTATTCCAATATTTGACAGGATTTCAATATTTTATTCACAATGCGTGTAGTGTATGTACTACATGCGAACCGCAATATTTGAGTTTTACAGTGAAAATAGAAAATACTTATTTGTACTTGTCAGTATGTCATATGTGGTTTGTGGCCTTTTTTGGGACAGAATATGTTCATAATAAGCATCTGCCCTCACAAGGCATTTAGCTTGTGCTATGCTATGGTACTCTGCTGTCAACGGTATGTACATATGATCCAATGAGCCACCGTTGCGTTATTGAGATATGGGCTTCGTAGTTCGAGTAATGTTTAAAAGTGCTTGATGAACGATTGGATTAGCGGATAAATCACGGATGGATTCAATTTCTTTGTTCATTATTCTTTACAGTGAAAATGAATTGGGTTATGGACTTGGGTTATCCAGAAATCGAGTCTGATTCGTAGCCTTCACTTGAAGCATTCCAGTAAGGATGAATAGATTTCCCTGACTGGAGACTCCGCCTAGTTTTATCGTCCCTGAAGACTCCGAAGCACAATGGTGTCTATCTCCTACTTTGCGAAATGCATTTTTAGCATAATAGTGTTATGGTTCCTGTTTCTGGGCCTCATGTCCGTTCTGCCCTCGTCGAAGGAAAGTAGTAATAGTGACGGGGGGTCAGACAACTACAACATGCCCTTCTCTCTCGGAAGGGACAGGGACAGTACAGAAATATTGAAGCGCATAGACGATGCACTCAGGGAGATTCATATTCTCAAGAAGAACAATGCGGAGATGAAAAGACTGTTGTCAGGTGACACGTCCAACCTGGATGCTCCGTTGTCAGAAGAAGCCAAGGAGGACTTGAACTTATTCGGTGCTGGTCAGCACTCACGTCCTCAAGAGCCGTCCCAGTTATACGAAAAATCGAGAAGACTTCTAGAGTTAGACTTGAAGGAGATGTGGTATAGTGTACGAGCTAAAAGTGATAGTATTGGAGACACAGATATGAACCAGATCAATGATATTTACAAGTAAGTCGTTGAAGAGATTATGCTGAACTTACTATTCGGGGTTGAAATTACGATTACTTACTGGAAATGCGAATCGTGATTGTAACATTAATATAAATGCAATTCTATATTTTTAAAAGGCAAATTCGAGCTCATCTCATCGAACTTCGAGCTTCAGATGGTTACGAAGCTTCGAGGGATAAAAGCACTGAGGATTTGTCCAATATAATACAACAACGTATACATGAGCTGCAGAACCCAAAAGACTGTAACAAGGCTAGGAAGTTGGTCTGCACACTCAATAAAGGTAAAAGATGAACTTCAGTACCTAGCTCAAAAATCAGAAATAAGTTTGGGTGCAGTACACTGGTTGTTTTCGTGATAGAATCAGTAATTTGAACAAGCTCAGGCTCTCTTAATAAGAATTAACAAAAGAAAATATTTTCCGAGGCGTTAACAGCATGCAATCCGTGCAGTGTCCTATAATGTTTAAACGAAATACTAACTTTAATCTATATGATTTCCTTGAACGCAAACAGGTTGCGGATTTGGCTGCCAAGTTCATCACGCCGGCTACTGCCTTGTTGTCGCTTATGCGACTTCGAGAACTTTAATCCTTGAGTCCCGAGGATGGAGGTACAATAGGCAAGGATGGGAAAAAGTTTTCCTACCAGTGAGCGAGACGTGTACGAAACAGAATGGAGAGTCTCGGGCGGATTGGGGAGGTATATTTCATTTCTTACTTTGGTGTGCTAATTAAATTTTCATCATGATAATGTAAATATACAAATGTAAATATACAACATTACCCTACCTTTGGTCTTTCTAGCTGGAAGACATGATGTGCAAGTACTGCAGTTACCCATTGTGGATTTCTTGAAACCAAGGCCACCGTACTTGCCAGTAGCAATACCGTCCGACATCGCTGCCAAGCTTGAGACTGTTCATGGAGAACCACATATTTGGTGGACCGGTCAATTTGTAAAATATTTACTCCGACCTCAACCTCAGACACAGCAGCTGATTGAGGAGGCTAAAACGAAGCTCGACTTTGTGTCTCCGATTGTTGGGTAAGTGAATCAAGTCCGCCATAGATTTTCTTTTTCAGTTTGATGTACGGTTTAAAATTAACATTTTAGGCTACATATACGACGAACGGATAAAATAGGAACTGAAGCGTCATTCCATAACCTAAAGGAGTACATGGATCAAGCTAAGGACTACTATGATATTCTCCGAAATGTTCAACCCGACGTAAAGCGTAGAGTCTTCATTGCCTCTGATGATCCCAATGTCCTCTCTGAAGCAAGCTCAAAGTGAGATACATTTTTTGATTGTGAATTGAATAATAGAATCTTAAACTAATGTCAATGTCTCCTGGGTTGTCCTTGCAGATATCCTTCACCAGATTGGGAAATCGTTGGAGATCGGGTTGTAGCACAATCTGCAGGAGTTTCTCAGCGTTATCAAGGCCTGCATGGAATTATCAAAGATGTGTTCTTACTGGCAGAATGTGATTTAGTAATATGTACCTTCTCCTCCCAAGTGAGTATTCAACAATATCGAAACTGCCATTTTAGAGCACCTGTTTTTTTAGTAGGTAGATATAAATTAGTTTTTGATTTGTGGTCTATCTTACTTAGGTGTGTCGACTGGCATACGAAATAATGCAGTCTCGGCGGACTGATGCTTCTCAGAGATTCATTTCATTGGATGATATCTATTACTACGGGGGAGGAATTGGGGTTGTTCAAGTCGCAGTCAAAGACCATAAGCCAAGAACTGCTCATGAAATTGAACTTAGAGTAGGGGATATTATTGGATTAGCTGGGAATCATTGGAATGGATTATCCAAGGGAACCAACCGACGTACAAATCAGGTAAGCTTTTACTTATCTCGATTTTGACTTTGATCAAAGTGTTTACCTTGATTTTGATATAAGTGATTATTTCACGCTGTGTTTTGATATAAAGTTGTATAGAAGACAAATGTTTATAAAAGTCACAATAATATTGATTTGGAATATGCTACTAGATTTAAACTCATGTATCATATACAGATATGTTACGGTTCGGATACAATTTTGGTTCTATTATAACCGAACCGAGAACCGGTTCGTATATACATACCTAATATTTTATACGCTTTTCGCCAATTACTTAAGTACCATTAATCAAGCAAATTCGAAATTGATAATTATTGAATCTGAACCGGAAGTTAGCGCTCTTTTCAATGGTGTAATTCGTTTTAAGCTCAGAATATTTTTTCTTCTGAAAATGTGAAATGACTTTGACGCGTCTTAGAGCGTTTCCAATTAATGGGTAATATGACAAAGCTCCAGCAGGTTAGCAATGTTAATGCATCATTAGAAAGAGCGCTAAATTCTCGTCCACATTCATAATTAACGAAGTCAGATTAGCTTGACAATATTTTATACGAACCGGTTCAGTTAAAACAGAACCAAGATTATATCCAAACCGTAACATATATAACATTGGCCATGGCTAATAGTGACTTCTTATTTACCTAATATTTCAGATGGGTTTATATCCTTCATACAAAGCTCGTGTCGCCCAACAGAAGATTGACTTTCCGGAAAATAAGTGGTGGACTCCTGAATCGGAACACAAGTCAAAGTACTAATCAAACGTCACTCGGCCCTCCTAACCTACTAAAGTTCATATTACCCATGTATGAAAGATGGAAGTCCAAGGAACTGAGGTTCTGATTCTGACAGCAGTATACAACCATGTACACAATGCCCATGTAAGTGGTTCGTGTGCAGATAAATGCCAATTACTACATTTATGAGTGCTTTTAATTTCAGAAGTGATATTGTACAACTCCTTTCGTATGAATTTCTAAATATGTATACCTATTTTAATTTTAATGTCCGATGTACAAGTCACCTCAAAAAGCGTTCTTTTATTCAGTGAGGATAATTCAGACATCCTACACGGTTCCTTCTCATTTTATGTAATAAGTTGAATAGGTTGATATTTGTTCACCGGGTTTAATTGTAGAAACAGCAACTGAAACTGAAAAAAATGCGAGTGCCTGACCGGAGAAAAAAAATGAAATGTTTGACTTGGGCTCGAATTACATTTAGTGACCTATGTTCTACAGTTTTAGAATTTAGAACGGAATTGTTCAGTTGTTCTAAGCCCGTAAGCTCAAACGGGTTAATCCCAAAGTTTTGATAAAGAAAAGAGGCAGCCATTGTAATATTAAGAATAACATGTGTGCTAAGTTGAGAAACCAGTATATTTTCCCCGAAATATTTATAAGTACTATCTTTTCTTCAGATCTGCTGATGAAGTTTAAATTCTCATATTTTTTCCTGACAGAATTCAGAAAACATTTGTCTAGATTGTATTACTTCAATCACCATGTATTTATTAATCGTTGGATTTATTGTTTTACGATGGGAATATCTGTAGGCTGTGGGTATGGTCAGAAAACAACAATTTTATAGTTTGTCTTGTCTAGTCTTATAATTTTTTACCAGCCTGGTTTACGCAGAGACGCCAGATTTTGTTTTGAATTTCTGATCGACTGTTATATCATCAGTCATGTACCTTATTACTTGAACTGCGTTGTGTGTACTTCAGAAGTATTCATTGGGTACTTGTTTTTTTATTTTATTTTGATTTTGTCGCAATACAAATAATGAAAAATTAGCTTTAAGTTTAAAAATAATAATTTGACTACATTTATAGTAGGATAGTAGTGATCGGTCAAGAATGGTATGTACAAGAGAAGTAAGTAACAGTAATTAAGTTATCTGTATGGGTATGGGAGAGGTGCCCAAAAAAGAGTCAAAACTATGTGTTATGTATTGATAGGATAAATAGAGCTATAAGTAAATTATGCAAATAGTATAGTCATATCGTAGATAAAGTCCAAAGTTTGAATATTGTACAAGACACGAATTAGAGGCTCAATAAAAAAAATCATGGCGATATTACTCCCCTACAAATACAAAATGACATAATAAGATGCTGGAAAGCACGGGCGCGAGGCGACATTGGTCGTGCTAAATTCGGACACGGAACACGGCATAACGTAAATAGTAAATCGCGTCATAAATTGGCATATGACTGGTAAATATTAAGTGTAACCTGATTTCGTTCATTTAAGTGATGAAATCAATATGGGCGCTGTTTATGATGCGATATATAAAGGTGGATGTCACGATATCAGTTATGTTATGAGTTCAAAGTTCAAACAGGTGCTGCCTCGAGTCACGGTCAGGTATATTTCATGATGTAATTCTTCACCGGTTTACCGCAAATTGTAGTACGATCGACGCCACTGCCACACCCTTCATGTTTCGATTACGATTACAGCAGCATGGAGACTATAATCACTCGAATATAAAGCTCTTTTCCATGTTCTTTTCGTCAGTCAGAGCCTTTTATTTTACTGTTCTGTCGCCTGTTGGTGCATAAATGTTTAGCTGGGCTATTAGTTTGTAAATACAGTTTACATAAAGCAGTCTAGTTAATGGTAAGAAAAAATGGACGGTAACGCTGAAAAGACTAAAACAATCTCATCAATGGAAGAGTCCGAAGTTGAGATTGAACCATTCCAAGAGTATTCACATGTCATTGTCAAGAACTCAGTAATTATGGGTGAATGGGTCCGGTTTTTAAGATTTTTGCGCGTCTTTGGAAACTGTCCAGTATGTTTTGACCTGGAGGACATTGAAGTTAAAATTCAGTTTCGAATGTGGTCATGGAGCACTGCGATCAGTGTAGCACTGTTATTAGCAAAAATATTCTTTGTTTGCCTTCACCTCACAACTGATTGGTCGTTTTCAATTATTGGTCCAGGGTAAGAATTACATTTTGTGCCGACCCATACATATATCTTAATCTTTTATTAACCGTGACTTTTTTGTTCGTCCAAGGTCGGAAAATCAGATTCAAGATTGGATGATTGAAATAACAAATCATTGGTCGATCCCTCTTCAACAAGTTTGGGAACTTTTCTGTACTTGGATCACATTGAAAAAATTAATTTCACTTTTCAATAACTGGTCCAGATTTGAAAAGGAATATTCGCTTGTATTCACTCAAAAGGGATGTTCAGTAACGTTCGGTTATGAAACATTCTTAAAACAATTGCGATACATTCTGTATGCCATAAGTCTATTCTTGGTACTGTTAGCTAACATTGTTTCCAACTTGTACTTCCAACACGGAGGCTTGAGCACTATAAAGCTCAACTCGGACCTTATTAATTTTGTAATAAGGCTGACAATAATGTGCACGTCCTCATTAGAAGAAATCAAGGTGATTCTGATGTACCAGACCCTGAGCGAAGCTTTTACAAACGTTCGACGTGGTATTCAGTCTCAATTACTTCATAATTCCGAAACAACTTTGGAAATAGTTGTTGAGTGGAAGCGATTAATAGAAATGCTCCGAAAACAAGTTCGACTAACGGGGGAAGTTCAATCCTTGCATCAACTTTTTGCGTTACTGCACTCCGTAGTACTGTACACTGAAACGCTGTACATGTTGGTTAAAGGAGCTGTTTTTACCAAGGGACCCACTGTTCACATTGCTGTCATGTTCGGAATAATGAGTGTGAATCATTTCCTTCGATTCTTGACTAAAACAATTATGGCTCAACGGATCACTGAAGAAGTATGACGCTTTTTGTCGGTACCTCTATCTATAAAATCGTACTGTGTATGTTTGTGGCTATTCTAATGAGTGCATGGAAAATTGTACTTAGTGTACTTGACCACTATCTGCTCTTAAACAAAGCCAGCTACAAAGATAAGCAATAGCTTAAAATTTTCCTACCTAATTTATTTTAGATTTCCCCATTCAGGTATGTTTTGAGCTTTGATCCCGGGTCAAAGTTGGGTCAATACGTTTATTGTTTCTTCCTGTAAAATTATGCTTATTAAGTGGATCCTGATCTGTGATAGCAAACGGTAACTGACCGTGACCCTTAAGCTTGACCCCTGGATTAGGTCAAAGGGTCCAAATGTTATCCCCTGTTTTTATTCGATATTTGGAGTCCTATGGATGTAGGATGTAAGGCGCAAGGGTTTTTCCATGACCCTCTCTTTGACCCTAAATCGGGATATAGAGGTCAAAATCTGACCACCCGTTTTTATTAGATATTCGGGTGCCTATGGATGTAGGATGTTAGGTGCAATGGTTTTTCCGTATATTTAAACCTCCCTTGGACACCAAACAGGGGTCAAGATGTAAAAAGGTGAATATGTCGAATATAAATTGGGTCACATGTTAACCCGGATTTGGCTCCATCCAGGTAGGTAGGTAGGTCGTATACGACAATGATACCAAAACGAATACTCATTAGTTATTCATTTTATAAAAAATAGGAACTGAAGCTTGCCGAAGTCATTTCTTCAGTTAACCCAGCAAACGTTGACCTAACTACTAACTTGGAACTGACTAAGTTGGGATATATAATGCGCCAAACTCCTAGCAAGATTTCCCTGTCTGGCTTCGTCACAATTGAAAAACGGCTCGTGTTGAAGGTATAAATATTTTAACAACACTGGTTTATTTGAATAGACAACCATCAAAGACATGCGGTAACACATAGCTCGAAGGAATACGAGTAGATACTTACCCCTACCTAAACCCTGTTGATCTTGTTTAATATTTTACTGAATTTATTTATAGATGTCGAGTTACATTGTGGGGTACTTGGTTGTACTAATACAGTTCCATTTGACTAACAGAGGCAATGGGGACGAGGATTAAAACATAAAAGATCACTCAATCAAAAAATGATCATGTGCTGGGATTTCTGATTTCTGCCTAGCAGTAAATCTGTCCGTGATGGAGGTACATTCAGATTAGATTACGATCACAATTAAAATTCTTCCTCAGATATCTCAGATAGAGTTGTGTAGAGTAAAGTACATACTTCTAATACCTAAAACACAAGCAACACATACTACCAATAGTCATGGAAGCAACTTGGTCTAAATTCCAATTTCCAATAACACAGAGGAGAATAGCGACTGGGACAACTAAAAATTACCTGGAATATATTTAGCTCCACGTGCGTGTGAACAGAATATGTGTTAACTTGTCACAGACTTATGAACTCGTAAAGCTAGCTTGGAGTCTAGGTACAAATTGTAAGATTTGTATTGTTAAAAGGAACACATTTATAAATACAGTCTTGCATTAACGTAGCACGACAAAATGAATTATACTGCTCTTGAAATAAATTAAATATCACGTTACCAAATAGGAGAGTCTACTCATTTCCTAGATTCAGTCCATCCGTGTAAGTTGTTCCGTCTTCTTCCAGACTCTCAATTTGTGAACGAATAAACAATATTCTTTGTTCTTTGAGGGTGGATTGTATATCAGAGAGTCGGACGAGGCTTCGAGCCATTTTTAACTCGGCTGAGATACCTGTAAGTTGTACCTGACTTTCAAAGATTTTGCCCACCATTTTGTCGGCCTGAAATAAAGGGTTACGGTTTAGAGTGGAGTTTAGCTTATTATTACAGTTTTTACAAATGAATAATCATATACCGGAGCCAGGTACGGACTTACATCTCGTTCATATGGGTCATCCATGGCTTTGTTAACTTCTGCGATTAAATCTTCACGCATGTACATGGCCAGACCAGGAGGTAATTCCGGAACGACGAACTCCTTGGGTGTTCCGTCTTTAGTAACTGCAGTGGTATGACTGTTACTGTTAGTATGAGTAGTAGGCTCCGCAACTCCAGCAGCTCCAGCTAAAAATGCAACAACAACCAGAGTATTGGTATTGATTTGTGTACTTGTGCCTGTGCATTGTGTCACACAGATGCAGATACCCGGTCCACAGCACGGTTGGTTGCAACCGGGCCGGGTTAAAGTGTATGAATAATTAATATACCAATCCAAATCCAACAAAATACTTTTTCAAAGTCACGGTGAGTAGTATGAGAAAAAATCGTAAAAATAAAAATCAAGATGTCTTTACAACTTACACTGGTCCATTTCTGGTGTAGCTCTTCCATTGGATGAATTCATAGGCTGTTCCTGTTTATCCTCGCTGGTATCCATATATGTTGATACTGGTTTATCACTTTCTCTGCCTCCTCGGTCGCGATTCTGATCCGAGTCCCTCCAACCCCAACGACTGCGACGAACACCAACACCAACTTGGTCCCTTTGAGAATCTGGTCTCCAATCCCTTTTCCGGTCTCCACCTCGGTCTCGACCTCGCCGAGGTGCGTAACTGCCACGATCTCTATCTCTATCTCGACCTTTATATCGATCACGTGAATAAGTACCATTGCTTCCTACGAAGGAAAAAACAGGCAATTTCTGAGATACTTAACTTCCGGCAGCACAGGACACTATGAATAATGTACCTTCAATTGACTAAATCCAAATGCCAAATACCTACTTCACTTGTACAAACATGTGGCTATAACACTATAATCGGACTTACTAGTGTTGATGTTATACAAATGGTTGTTTCTTCCCCTTGTTTGGTTACGATTTCGTTCTCGATCACGATCTCGATCCCGATAGTTTCGTGAATCTCTCGCGCTAGAAGGCATGTTAGGACTTGATCCACTCGTGGACGCAACTTCCAAACTTCTTTCTCCTGGTTTCGTGCTTGTGTCAGTACCGGAATCTTCATTTTCATAAGGGGAAATATCCATATCGTCTGATTGAGGTTCTGTGCATAGAAAGGCAATTGTAGATTGTATATTGTATAGTAGGTAATACAAATACAAGTAGTACAAATAAATATATATGTTACGGTTCGGATATAATCTTGGTTCTGTTATATTATAACCGAACCGGTTCGTTCGTATTCGTATATAATATTGAATACGGTTTCTGCCAATTAAATACCATTAGTCAAGCTAATCAGAATTCGTTAATTTTGGAACCTGGACCAGAATTTAGTGCTCTATCTGATGGTACACTCCTTAACATTGCTAACCTGATGCAGCATGTCAATTTATCCATTAATTGGAAATGCTCTAAGACGGGCAGAGTCATTTGATATTTTCAGAAGAAAAAAATATTCTGAGCTTAAAACTAATTTCACCATTGAAAAGGGTGCTAAATTCTGGTTCAGATCCAATAATTATCAATATAGAATTTGCTTGATTAATGGTACTTTATTGGCGAAAACCGTATATAATATTATATATGTACGAACCGGTTCGGTTATAACAGAACCAAGATTATATCCGAACCGTAGTGTATATAAATTATCCACTACTGAATATTCTATTGTTTACGTTTATTCAAGTTACCTTCCACAACAGGCTTTTTAGAATCCCTGCCACGATCAGAAGATGAATGTCGGGACCGCGGACGAGAAGAATACGGCGTGCGGTGATAGCTTCGTCCATGACCATAACCTTTCACACAACTGTTATTTCCATATTCCTGTCGGTGAGACGACGATGCATACTGGGAGTGATGGGATGTTGTCGAGCGATCATTTCCATTATAACCATTGAAATTAGAGCTTCCGTATCCTTGACTGGAACCTGCAGCAGCGGAAGTGGATGGTCGAGAATAGTATGACGGGAATGGTGGAGGCCGATCTTTGAAGAGTGGTTCTATTTGCCCGATCCGGCCATTTTGATGCGAGGAAAAAGCAGCAGTCGGTTTCGTTTGTGGGATTTGAGACAGCGTGACCGCAATGTCAAGGAGTGGTCTGATCAGTGTACGTTGAGGAGTTGGTGTTGTGGGCTCAGGTTGTGTTGTTGACGTCAACTGCGGTGCATTATGTGAATTATGTGATAAGGAAGATGAGGCCGGATGCGGAAGCTGGTCTTTAGTATTTACATTAGCTACAGCTATTGGTTGAGATGTAGATTTGACAAGTGTTTTATTTGGTGTGACTGAAGATTGGGCTTGACCTGGATGATATGAAACGGGTCCATGGCGGTGCTCGAACTCAACCCACTCCCGAGGCTTTTCCCAGTGAGACTCATGGGTCGTGATATTGAAGTAGTAGTCTTTCCCAGAAGAACTGATGTGACGCACCCATTCTCCTACTTTGCCTTTCTGTGAACAATCAAGAAATTATAACGTCAAGTCGGTGATTTTCCACAAAAGCGGCACGCACATAAGCAACCTATATTTTGAATTGTGACTTAAAAATATTAGCTAACACGTACACTGTACACTGCCTTAAATAGAATACGATGAACGATGACTGGGAACTAAATATATGTAGTATCTTTAAATCGTTTAGCTGAGCCTGCTGTTGATTGTGTATCAACCAACACCTAACCTAACTGGTAACTGGTCACAGTCACAATCAACCTACACATTTGAGCTACAACTGAAGACAACGACAGTAGCGGAGCAGGGGTATTAGGTATCAGGTATCAAAACGTCGCTTCTGGATTATTATACAATTACTAGGTATTGCAATTATAAGTTTAAAATCTGGGTTAATTTCAAATCTCAAAATTAGTTCTCAAAGGCAAATGGTGTCTAATCAATTGAGATTGAAACTTGAAACAATCATCGTCTATTAATGTAGTCTATTTGATTGCACCATATAGCTTTGTGCCTTGCCTGAGCGACCTGCCGTCTCTCTTACCATTACCATCCAGATACCATAATTAGATATTCTTAGTCGAAACCCCATTTCCCATTTACCGGTCATCAGTTATCATACATGTCCGAAATCGTGAGCCATATAAATATTGTTATCGATTCGTTTAGTTTTAGTCATAAGAAGGTGTAAGTTGTAAATACAACAATACCTATCATATATGAATTCACCATGATTTCCGTTATTTGATTTAGATGTTGAGACTTACGGGTTCTTTAGAGCTGGTTTCCGGCTTCTTATGCAGATTCTGACTGGGTTTTGTTCCGGAACTCATAGTGGCTTATTCTTGAACATTCATACAATATAAGATAAAATAGAGTCGTATTCTCAAAAATAAATGAAAATGAACAGATGTTCAATGTTCGGTATACTTAAAAATTCGAAGATTTGAGGTCACGGACAGCCAAGAGCTGATAGCTTTAAATATTAATCTCGGTGTCTTGTAAGTAGAACGTTAAATGTGTACAAAGTACAAATCCTCAACACCAAGGCCAAAGGCAGTACTCCGAGAAATTCCGGCTAATCATTCTCTCCTGTGTCATGGTCATTACCCATGGCCTGTTCGCTGTGAAGCCGTTCCCGAAAATATCGGGATAACACAACAAAATCTGTAATCACAAAATGTATACCGAAAGTTGAATGTCCATGCATGCACCATATTTTATTGATTTATGGTAGGTCGTAGGTGTTAAGTAGCTGTACATATGACAGAACTTACGTGGGCAACGGGTGGGTGATGTGGAAGTTGGACGAGGAAGTTCCCCGAAGAACCGAACAGCTCACCTGCGCCTTCCCACACACACAGCCTCCGCTGCTGCGCCGCTTTCAACTGTCTCTGGAATGAATGTCAAAAAATGTGTCGTCCTTCGCGGCCTGCCAGGTGTCTGGTTGCCGATCTCGGTTGTCGGTGTTCGTTAGATGATCTCGTTGTGTCGTGTGCCTTCCTGAGTCTGATCTCTGATCCCCACGTCTGACATCTCACGTCGTCGTCGTCACCCGCACCAGACACCAGATTTCACTGGGTAGTCCTGGCCTGGGTCGGTCTTATTCGGTCTCACTATTTCCCACCACCCTACCACCCATCCCACCACCCACCACCCTGCACGTATCGGCCGAGGGGGTTTTCGGGCGTGGGTGGTGGGGGTAGCCTAGAGTAGTGGCTTTAAAGAAGCAAAGGGTGGTGGATTCTGACATACAAGTTGGCCACTTTGGCCGGGTGGTGGATTGCATTTAGGCCATAGGCAGGGTGGTGGACTGCTTGAATTTCATGGCAAAGATGGTAGGTTGGTGGGTGGTAGGTTTTGGCTAGGGTAGCAGGGTGGTGGGTGGTAGGTTTTCCGAGGGTAAGCAGGGTGGTGGGTGGTAGGTTTTTCCGAGTGTAAGCAGGGTGGTGGGTGGTAGGTTTTCCCGAGGGTAAGCAGGGTGGTGGGTGGTAGATCTTTGCGAGCGTAAATGCAGGGTGGTGGGTGGTAGGTTTTGGCTAGGGTAGCAGGGTGGTGGGTGGTAGGTTTTTCCGAGTGTAAGCAGGGTGGTGGGTGGTAGGTTTTCCCGAGGGTAGGCAGGGTGGTGGGTGGTAGATCTTTGCGAGGGTATAAGCAGGGTGGTGGGTGGTAGGTTTTCCGAGGGTAAGCAGGGTGGTGGGTGGTAGGTTTTCCGAGGGTAAGCAGGGTGGTGGGTGGTAGGTTTTCCGACGGTAAGCAGGGTGGTGGGTGGTTGGTTTTCCGACGGTAAGCAGGGTGGTGGGTGGTAGGTTTTTCCGAGTGTAAGCAGGGTGGTGGGTGGTAGATCTTTGCGAGCGTAAATGCAGGGTGGTGGGTGGTAGGTTTTGGCTAGGGTAGC
>JAQFYT010000162.1:0-33868 GCA_034694925.1 Ceratophysella denticulata
GCTTGTTTTGTGTTTTGTATGTTGCTTAAAAATACTCAGGTCGGTCTATCTACTACGTTACGACGTTTTATTAAGAAGAAGAATAGCTTCACCCATAGCCTAAATGTACAGGAACTAAGCATTTAAATATCGAGTTTAATCAAGAAAATTAGCAATATTTAAATTATAATTATTTAGAAGATTAAACGGTGTAGCTGCGATGAAACCTTAGATTATGACGACGTTATATTTCTAAAGATTACAATTTGAATTAGTAACCAGCATTCACTTTCATTTGAATGTTTTGCTAGAGACCTACCGATAAATGGGTCAAAGTGAAAGAGAATGTAAGGAATTGTATACATAAGATATTATTCCTAATGCAACTATGATTCCGTATACTGTCGCGTTGATTAACATGGCTTTCTAATTAGGAGACGATTTCCAACTTATTGGGTATAATGCACAATAACTCAGTTTCAAATTTCAATACAGTTAAACCTCAATTAAATATTTTTATATAATATAAAATTTGATACGGATAAACTTGACAAGATTTTGTGAATGCATTATGGGGTATAGTGTGCATAAAATTGGGCCACACCTACAGCATCTACGAAATACAGGCAAAAGAATTGTTGATATTCCTGGAAATAAAAGAAACTGGTTTAGCAGGTCTTCGACAACCCATCTATTCATAAAAAACAATTCTATTTAATATGATTTTTTGTAAACGCCAAACGTGAAACTAATCCGCGTAAGCTTCTCGGTAATAGAACTATTTGCGACAATAGAAGCAGGCGAATTCCATGTCCACCAATAAAATGACTGAATTTAATTCGCACTTTAGTATATATGCCTTTTTACGTAGGTAAATATCCAATGAATTATCTGACGCCATACTGCGTGAGATATATTAACTAAAATTCAAGGAAGATATGCACCATTCTTAAGAATTTGACAGAAATTTGAATGCCTGCTTGATTTTGATTACACTGTACTCTATTTTGAGATATTTTTTGGGGTTAGAATCCTCAGATCCTTAAAATTCGTCCACTGGAAAGCACTAGGGTTCTATCGTTTCCAAGACGAAATCATGGGGGATAATATTCTGCAAATTTTATTTTTATTTCTTGCCATTACAATATTCTGTGTTGGTTTGGGTGTCAATTATTTTGAAAAATATTTGCCCACAGCGTTGGTTCAGGCTTATCGGTATGGGAGACCCAACGTATTCACGACGAGGTTAAATATTGTTCAGAAATTGGAAGTATCCAAACGGTAAGGGCAATTTTAGAAAAAATGCCCACTGCTATATTGTGAGAACTAAATATTTTGAAATTTTGAACTGACAACATGTTAAAATTCTTTCTCAGGTTGTTTTTGCATTTCTTCATATTTGCCGTTTTCTGGCAATCCGTCATCCTAGTTCCTATCATCCGTTTATATTTGTATCAAGAAACTTTACCGACGTGGCTTGAAAATTTGTTGGATTGCTTGGCTCCTCTGAAGTCATGTGCTTTTACAGGTTGTTGTTCATTTGAGAAATATTTGCGAATCATGTTACATTAAATAAGCTAAAACTTAATTCGTATTTACTGAATCGTAAACATAATTCGTATTTTCAGTTAATCCTCAAACCGCGATTATAGCGTGTATCCTGTTCTTCTTACATTGTGTGAGAAGGCTTCTGGAATGTATATTTCTGGACAAGCATTCTAAACAGGCTAGAATGACAATTCTTCACTACTCTGCAGCGATGTACCATTACTTTGGCGGATGCCTTTGCCTTGTATCTCACACGGAAGTATTCAGTTCTGGCAATACAATTGAGTTGCATCTGGATTTTCCAGAACTTTGGAATATCTCGATCCTTCAGGGAGGTGCAATTATTTTGTTCTTATTTGCCAGCTGGGAACAGTTCCAGAGTCACAGAATACTTTCCAAATTACGATCCAGCAAAGGTACGCTAATTTTGAATAATATCTACCAAAAACAAATGTCAATAAATTGAATAATATTCTAACTGAGTTGAGCAATAATAGTTTAATATTCAAAACGAAATTGCAGGAGCTGAAGAATTATATATGATTCCCCACGGTCGCCTTTATGAACAAATTAGTTGTCCAAATTACTTATGCGAAATTATTATTTACGCCTCAATCGGATTACTCCTTGGGTTTAATAATACATCCTGGAATGCCTTGCTGTTATGGGTTTTATCCAATCAGGTTCGAATTACCAATATGTATTAATCCAGAATACAGCTTTATCGTTGATGATAAATATCTCAATAATGACTCGTGTAGTTGAATTTTTACATGACTTGATTATTAATCACATTATGTATGTATTTACGACTTTCAGATTATGGACGCCATCATGAGTCACAAGTGGTACCAAGCTGTGTTTCAGAGCTATCCAAAGTCAAGAACAGCTATAATACCTCTAATTCTGTAAATATTAAGACGGCAATAGTCAATTTATGTATCGCAATTAATGCATTTACAATGTATTATCTGTAGTCCAGTTGTCAATTGCAGCATATGCAACTCAACTTTTTTAAATCTGTAAGTAAATAGGGCTGATCATGGGTAATAAATACAGGTTCTTGTGTTTGTTTGTTAAAGTTAAAATAAACGGAAAATCCGAGCCATAAAATCAGAAGTACAGGTGTCATTTAATTCTAGTAAAACCGATTGATTGTCTACATTAACGAACGACTGATAACATAAATATGAGTAACACACATAATGTAATGTACCTGTTACACTTTTAAACTAGAGCTTACATCTATATTAGCATCTATCTGACCGAAAGAGTGTATTAAAGGTTGCTAGAAGCTAACCTTTATGAACCGTATTATAATTACAATTACAGTATAAAATACTGAATAAGCGTGAAGCTATAATTAACAGTGACAACTATTTAACTATTTGAGTAAAGTAAATCTTTGCACTATCGCTTTATTTGTTCTTGAACAACAAAAACTACAAGTATTACAGTTAAGTGTAGAATTGTAGCATGTACAATTATAAGGCTGATAAAATAATATCACAAAACGTCAGTGCAGTGGGCCATAGTTCACAGAAGCCTTTTCAACTTCCCTATTAGGTGTTCACTTTTTTCCTTGACACGAGTCTGAACGAGGATCGCGTGATTCCCAACATACTGGACAGTTAATCCTGCCTTGCTTTCAGTGACCAGGACCAGTGTTTTCAAAACTGACAACGGAACTCCTTCCAGACGAATGGTCAGGCTTGGTCCTTTCGGTCCATTTTCAGTCAGAATTTTCCCCAACTGCAGAACTTGACCCACACCTGAGTCAAATCCTGTCCATGTAAACTCCCGCAACGACTTGAGTGACGAAATGAACGCTCCGGCGAATGCAGAATCCAATCTCCGCCCACCGTCCAACGTCACAATTGAATGACTGCAGTTGACTTGGCTGAGACACTCCATGGAACTGAGTGTCCTCGCTAATTCCTTGGAAGCCGTTTTCTCATTACTCAAGCGAAGGTTCCAGTGTTGAATTATGAGTGTCTGGAGTTTAGGAAAATTACTGGCCACTAATTTGAGTGTCTTGATAGCAACTTTTTCCTCGAGTAGGAATCCTGTATCGTTCTTGTCCAGAGAGATATCAAGATGAGTCAATTTAGAGCTTTCTAAACGCGGTAGAATAAGATGCGTGAGAACGTCGTGACTTCGCCAGACTTGGGTTTTACTGAGTTCGACCGTGATTCCGCCGAGGCGGAGGAAGGACAGGGCAGGGCAGACTGGTAGACCCAAACCACCCATGTTCAGTGTCGACGCTCTTTTCTTGAGTTTGGCGGGAACGGGTGATGGCGGTGGTCGTTCGAGTGTAGATTCTTTTATCTTTAATGTCCCGTTGACGGATTGCTGTGGAGATTTTGAAGTTGAGTGAATGTGAAGTCGGACACCGGTCAAATCCAAATCTTGGAGGTTCGATGACCGGAAGAGCGTTTCAAGACTTTCCAAGGACCGTTCTTCCTGTAATCAGAACAAAAAATGTTTAATTATTTTTGGGTTTAAGTCAGCATCTTTTACTTGACAAGCATTGGTGTTTGCACTTTGATAAGAACATAATAGAAAACGTTATAACATCGTGTTTTGGTTGTGGTTTTGAACATTTATTAACTGACGTTTAAAAATGAAATATTCAAAGCCTTCGATTTCACGCTTGTTATTTCAAAAGCCCAAACTGTTGTAATTTGTAATTGTATTGTTGTAAATGAAAGTCAAAATCAACCACTATTGCATTGTTCGGAAAAACGTCCGTGTTGGAGTAGTGGATAATCGGTCAATTGTCATTGCTTACAGTAGAATGCATGGTGATTTTTCATGCGAATTACTCTGAAGAGCAGCTAAGCTTCATATATAAAAGCTAAGCGGTCAAGTCGTGTGGTGTCAGGAAACACTTAGAATTCAAGTTTATTGAGATAAAATGCACTTCAGAACAGTTACTTTAAGTCATTCTTCCTCAATGATAATCAAAATCAAAGTCTCAAGCCTAAAGTGTGTAGTGTGTACAGATGTTGTTATAATGTATCCCGTCATTAACCCAATACAATAAATCTCAATTCAATTCAACACTGCAAATCACTCACTTATGAATTCTGAATACTGCATGAACGAGCAATAGCTAGGTATTGGCGAATATTTTATATTACAGAATCACAACTTGCATTAAGGCATACATTAAGTTGTTGATAGAATAATCTTCAATGTTTTTTCGTGAATTAAATTAAAGTCACAATAGCGGATGTAATCGTACAAACAGTCGGACTAATGGAATTTTTCGTATTGCCACTTCGCTGAAATAACAGAGTGGTAGCAGATTGGAAATATTCAACGGAAGGGACTCACGTTCACGTTATGCCGAAAGTGAAACGTGTGAGAACATTCCAAAATTGCTAAATTGACATCTTATTAACGGATCCCATAGCCACGCAATGCATAAATTGGGTGTACAGCAGCTGAATGCAAACGCCAGTAGAAAGTGAAAGTATCATTACAAGAAATTCAAAATTAAATTCAGCAAATTATGCGTATGCATTTTGAATTATGAATTACATAGGTCTCAATTAAGCAAATCAGCTCAGATCGATACAATTCGATTACACAAGAAGAAGATGAGTTAATGAGTATGTAAAGGATAATCTAACGAGATTGTAGTTTGTGATATGGAAATTATAGGTTTGTATATTTGACAGTAAAACGTACAGAATGCAGAATTCAGGATTTGGCGTATACATAATAATGCCATCTAAAAAAAAAATAGATTAACAATAGCAATAGGTCCATAAGACCACGATCGGACGAAAAAAGAGCGAAAGTTGTGAAGAATTGCAATGAAATACACAAGTACAGTGTTATATTGTACATAGATTACAGTAAGATCACACGTGGAAAGTCTGGGGTCAGGCCAAGGGTCACTGAAAATCTCGCACAACTCATCTTCCCAGCTGGCGAACCCAAACCCATTATTATTACGATTACTCGGGGACACGGGACACATTAGCTTCAGCTCTGAACAAGTCTCAATTACATTAAGTGTTAGCATTTTTCATCTTCATATTTCAACTATTTGCATAATTAGAAGTGCATTGTTGCACGCACACTGACTTCGTGCTGTGAATGGTAGATTATAGGACTGTATACTATATCGTACTTATATTCAAAATCGTCAATATTTGGGTAAATCACTCACAAGTATATGTACATATTTTGCAATGAATATAATATATCAAAAAATTATATCTCAAAGTTATGTTAGGAAGCTAAATATGTTCTTTTGAAACGCAAGAATAGGAATTTGGAAGATTCAACGGTATCCGCAAAATTCAGAATTACGGAATGCAAAATTTAAGTATTTCCAAAATTTAAAAAAAGCTAACACGACTAAAATAGCAACAACGAAGGCATTGTCATCTAACCGGAAATTCAGCAAATGTGTAACGGAAGCAATATTAAAAGGGCACAGGAAAATCGAAATATAGGAGTACATATCTTTACAAAAACTATATTACATACATAGAATTGGGCTTTAAAGCTCAGTTTTTAGAATCTGAATTTTTGTTGAACATTTCGCATATTTTTTGTCCACGCTAAACAGTATCCCGCCTTTTATACGGTTACACAGCCTTAATGATGCTTTACATTTACATTAACAATGCAGGGTGTTTACCTGGTCAAAAAAAAATGAAATAAATACAATTCACAATTCTATGCAATGTCCGGCTCAAAATTCGTTTGGCTTCATTATACATCTCTGCATATGTACTTAAACACTACACGGCATTGCATTGTTATATTGACTTATTTGCATTTCTACAACACGAACAGAGGAGTTCACGAAACAATGGAGCCAATAGAGCCAATGGAAGAAATGAAGGCATACATCCATTTCCGTCCCGGCGGCGGCATAATTAGCATGGACAAAGGGCTCCATTATCACCAGCACACAGACATAAGGAATACATATACCTACGCGGACTCAGCATAAAAAATGTGGAATGCGTAGGAGTGAGAATTATTATTACGTAAAGTGAAGCAAAGGCAACTCATCTCCAACATTTACAATACATAGTCTACACGCTATGCTTCAAGTCTTAGCCCCTTGGAGATTTGGATACAAGGAAAGATAAAATATTTTGTAAGTATGTACAAAAGTCCGCTCTTGAATGAGTCAACCTACAAAGAAATGCTCATTCATTGAGAATTCGGTATTTCGACAATTCAACTCGGATACTAGCCATACAATAGCAATCTATTTAAAAGATTAGGAAAAGCATTGCCAATATGTGGGGTTATCTGCAAAAAATTCTGTTAAAATATAATAAAAACCAGAATACTATGCGGGGATATTTGCACCAAAAATGTTTCAAAATATAATAAAAACCAGAATAGCCCAAAATACCAAGACATATGCCTTAAACTATTCTAAAATTATTTGTAATATTTTTTCAGTTTATATCCGTATTAATAAATTCAACTTTTTTTAAACGGATTAATGCAAATATTCTTTTAATTTCTCAAATTCGATAAAACGAAACAAATTCCTATGATTCAGTTTATATAAGTTTTGATTATTTGGATTTCTATTATGATCGTTTCCGAATATCGCCTTCAAAACTGACGTAGAAGCAGTATAGAGAAGTTATTCTTGTGTAAAGATGCCTGGAATAAAAGGATATAACGATAATAACTTCAACCAAAGCATTAAGCAGTTGGAGGAAAATGGAGAACCGGTTTGATTCATTAATACTATAAAGCAATGTTTGAGTCTACATAAGATTCTATGTAATACCTTTAAATTAAGAAATAGGCCAAAGAAGTGAAGATGAAGTCTTTGACTTGTCGACTTGTGGCATTTATTTATTTTTAAAACGTCACCCATGTGCAAAAAGCAGAACTGAATGGAAAAGGGTAAAAATCACAATTAGGTGTGACTCGAGTTAGATGGATTTTATACTGTTTGAAATAACAAGCTCGGGTGTTACATTGGCTTGGCTCGTTATTTTAACATTACTTTACACTGCTGCTGCTGCAGTTGCTTACAGATATACATAATAGTAGTAAGCTTTAGAATATTTCCTTGTAAAAAGTGCAGTAGAGAAAGCCCCCCGCATAGACACACCCTAATAAAAACACCAAATTGTAATGGAACGGAGTTGAAAACGTGGTTCGATCATAAACATAGCTCTCATTCGTAGCAATATAATTTCCACGTAAAAAGCTCGTCTTAAGTTCAAGTTCAACGGATTACCGATGTAAAATGTAAAAAAAAATGCATTCCAATGTAAAGTATTAGAAATTAGTTTTATTGTGGGAGTATGATTATGCTCTGTGTTCATAAGATTAAATCAGGCCAAGTACGCACATAAAAGCGCGTAACGACATATATCTGTATACACAGAATCTACTTTTTACAAAATAATTTCATTATCAATCTACAATAATTTCACAAGTTTACGCAATAGACACAGCTTAGATTATGTAAGTACGCTATTGAAGTCGCCATTCTGTTCGGCTAAGGTCTAAAAATGTATCCACCAAAGAAATGACATTTCTCACAAGCACCGAATATGCCAGTCATGTTGAATCTCACGATTTGAGTGTCTTTGACCATCTTGCTTGTTAATCAAATTCCTGAATCTCTCGTCATTATTTTCATTCTCATTCCATTCCACAACCCGTCGCCCATCTGCAGTTTACCTGAGTGCTCTATCATTTTTCTGCTTCGCTGAAATTGGTAATAGCCGGATAAGGGATCCGGACGTTTCGCCCTGATAATTTCGGCACAAGTATTAGATGTTTTTAGGATACGGCGGACGTAAAATTGTCAGCTATGGTAATACCGTTTGCAACAGTTTTCGATACATCGAATTCTTTAAGACGTTTGTGGTATGCACAGGACAAACAGTCAAACTGATGCATGATTTCGTTCAATCGGGCATAGGCATATTTGTAATCTGAACCCATGTAGTAATCTAAATGTGTACGGAATGGAGTGCAAATTCGTTACCGGAATATCCCGACCCCCGAAATCGAATATTTGGGATCATTTCGTAGCTAATGCCTACATTTTCAAAATACAAACGACGGAATGACATATACGGAAATGCCGTAGAGCCCGAACGAGACTGGAGGAAAAAGCAGTGGAGATAAAATGGAAATTATTGTTGTTTGTTTACGACGTGGTTGTTGTGAAACAATGATGGAGTCAAATAAATGCCCATGCTTCCATCCAACTCCTGCTGACCACTTGGTTTGTATAAGGAGTTGCCTTTGTTGTAATCGACTGACTTGACGATGTGTACGGCCCTTGCTCATGTTTTCTGCCCAGTCCGTCTTGTCACCCTGTCAGGACAGTGCTGTAGGTAGGCTGGTATGGTGGATGGTACTGACGACTGACTGCTTTGTAGCCTTGTCAGGTCTTCATGTCCATTTTTGGGGTGCCAGGCCTACTAGGCGGTCAGTCAGTTTTTGTTTATGAGGTAAATACAGATCCTCGGGCGAATTTCATCAAATTCTTCAAGGTGATGGCAATATCACCTTGCGTAATGTTCAGAATCCTCGTACGGTCACTAACATGTGCTTAAATAACGCTTCAAGGAAAATGGGATTTTATACAGTAGCACTGCCACATTTATAGCCCGAATTAAACATTCCAATAAAATAAGACCTAAATAACTTAAATACTAGCAAACGTTCAGAATAAATATACATATGCGTTTAGTATTTATCAAATAGCGGCGAGGTGACGCTACTACGATCCACGATACTTACATATACCAACCTATGCAAACGTTAGGCTGGCTTACTTCTGCGCTTAATGCTGTCAAAGTCCATTACCAATTACGGAAGTAAGAGATCACGTACCGAAATTCTTAAGTACCTATTGTATTTGCTGCCAATTCAGATTATGATTTCGGACTATTCGATTGTAACGGGATATGAATATTCAAATTTCAATAGTGGCTATAATGGGAAAACGTGATTTCTTGTTAAAGAATTGAATGAAGAAAGCAATCTCCATATACTGATGAAACAGCTACTTACACAGCGTACATGAGACTGCTGCTGTTCGTGATGGATATTGAAAAGATTAACGACGAACTGTGCATCAGCGTAAGTCAATTTATTGCCCCGTAATAAACCAAATGCCTGGGTTCGCAAGAACTTGTTACTTTAGCACAATTGGAAGGGTGGTCTCTCTTGTCTGCTGCTGTCTGACTTCTGCCAAAATCGAAATTCCTTGCGGCAGAGATTCAATGGAATTAAAGCCATCCCGTAAAGATTATGGAAAGATAACGAGGGATACCTTCCAAGATGTGGAGTGAAACTCTATTATACGCGTGTAATGGCATCAGGTCGATAGGCCCAATAAATCCAAATTATAATTGGCAGGTTGGCATTTCAGAAAAATGCGTTTATTTTTTCAGGCATTATAGGAACAGTGCCAGAGATAATATAATTGTGTTCGGTATTTCTGTAGTTTTATATACCTAGTCCGCTGAACTTTGAACTTATATAAAGCATATTTTAAAAATAAGCATGGCAAATACAAGATTCACAAAGATAAATCGTACAAGCACAATATGTCTATTCCGTAATAGGGTTATTCTACGGTCAACGCCAGTGATAATGATTTCCTGGAATGATATCGTAGATCAATAATTCAAGAAAAACCCACGCGAAAAACCTTGTAATAAATTGCACACGTGGTGGTGTGGTGAGATGCGTGGAAATAGAACGCCAAGAAACGAGTCCAGCTCTTATCTTCCACAAAGATTAAGTGGACTATGCCATGGTGTACCTATATATGTATATAAAATTGTAAGGCTCTCCTAATTATATTGAGCCTTCTACCCAGCGTGTGCACCAAATGCAGAAAATGGAAACAATATATTTAGTACACAGGGTAAAGTCCTGAGAGTTGATCAAATCAAGATAAGGACTGAAAGCCACACCAAACCAGGAAACACGTTTTATGTTTCGGCTAATCACATCAACAAATCATGAAAATTCTTCATAGACTTACTTATACTTTCGTTTAGTTTTTTGTAAAAAAATGCAAAAAAGATAACTGCCGCGTGTCTTGAATAAATCATAAACTCGAGTGAATGTAGGTCATGTCAGGTCATAGGATTAAATATTAGGTTATCGGTGTATTTGGCGAAATTCCAAACCAATTTCTGTAATGAAAACATGCAATTTTTAAACTTTGAAAAGGTTCAACAAACCTCAATGTAGAAAGTCCATCCCTGGATAGAGAGAAGTCTCAGCGTTTGATTTCGGCTCAGACTATGAGCGACGAGCTGGAGAGCATCATCTCCAATCACAACATGGGGTGAGGAGAGGTCAAGGAGCTTCAGTGATGTATTTTCCTGAAAATAGATTATTTGTTGTCACTTGTCATTTCTCACTGCATTAAGGATTATTACTATATATTAACACGGTTGATGCGCATTTGTGCTTCGCTACATAACATATTTTAATTTCTTTTTGACTATGAAGCTAGTATGCAAGGTCAAAGGTTGATAAATCAATGATTTGGGTGTACTGCGCTGCGGCTGAAATATGAACATTAACATCATTCGTTCGTTTCAGCATGAATGATTACCATGTATATCAATGGTATCAAATTTTGAATCACTAATTTGTCAACGCAAGTAAGGAAGCGTCATGTGAGGCTAATTATTGACTACTCAACGCAGCAAGTGGTTCATCTAAACCTGGTATAGTATAGTATATAATTTTAAATGAACTAAATTCACCATTAAAACAATCTGAAGTGCAGTTTAACCTAAGCTCACCTATGTCCAAATCAACTCAAAGACTGCGCTGCTAGGTTAGAAAGACGCCATACACGATTATATGAACGTGTTTCAGCTTTCAGGGCATAAACTTATAGTTGAGCACTTATTTAAAATATTTGAAAAATCGTGTATTTACCTGGAGCCCAAGCATTAGCGGGAGGACATCACAGAGTTTCATGCCTTCCATTCTTAGCGTATCCAAACACCGGGTTTTCCGGACAGTTTCCCCCAAACAAATCACATCCTCCCAATTCATGACACATTTGGAGAGATTGAGGCTCCTCAAATTACACCGAGTGAGGTCATGGGTCCTCAAAACTGAGAAAATCCCATGAAACCCATCGACTTCGTGGTTTTCCTTATCACAGATCGGAACTGGCAGAAAGTTTCTCTGGAAAAGAACCGAGTCAGAATTTCGCTTGTCGTCTTCCTGCAAATGAGCCCCTGGTAGCCGCCTTCGTCGAATTGACGGAGATTTCATGGATCCATTCAGAGTCATTCCCATTGGACCACGCGGTAGGGACGAGAACGGGGTCATCCGCTGAGCACTCACATTGAACGGACTGGCTAGAGGCATGGGTTCTGAAACCAGATCCAGTTCTTCGTCAGGATGCGTCGATCTCCAAGAACCAGCCAAGCTCAGACTCAGAAACGGTTTGTCCCGCAGCATATGAGCAATGGCTCGGAATCCTTGTGGTCCACATCCCAAATGAGGTACATGGAATATGTCCAGCGTTTCGTGGTCTTTGATAAAAGCGACGAGTTGCTCAATCTGGACGGAGGTAAGGTCCATGTCCAAAACCAATTTGGCCAAAGGCACACCATGGGAGAGAACGTAGCACAGAACGTCGATGATCCCCTGGAACCGGGAATGCTCCGAATCTTCCAGGCACGTCATGCAGATTTCAAGGCACTTGAGCTTCTTTTCGCTCAGAAGTCGAAGGAGCTGACCCGACACGAGATTTACTTCAGGGCTGGTCCATTCCTGACCCGGAACACTGGATAATTTAACGCAACTCACACTTTCATTCAAACAGAGACCTTCGATCAGCCTGGATAAGGAGTGACCTGGCTTGATCAGAATTTCCACTGTTTCAAAGGGACAGTAAGGACTGGAAATGACTTGCTTCCATTCGGAAACCCATTCTGACCCAACGTTGATGGTAACAATCTTCACTGATCGGATAATGTGACAAACAGCACTTAGATTGGTTTCATAGAATCCCGCCGCCCTCAATAGAGCCAGTAGATAATTCAGTGATATATCCAAGAGGCTCAGGGTACTGAACACTGCTGCAGATTTCTTCTGCAGAATCTCCATTACGACCTGCGTCACACCGAAGGCGAGGTTTGTGTTACGGACGGTGAGCTCGGTAAGATCGTCCACGCCAGGCAGAAGTTCCATCTCCCGGCGAAGGATGTTCGGGTAATTGACACGAGTCGACAAGTAATTCGCAGCTAGAAACACATTGAGGGACGGGTGAAGAATGCTCAAGGGACTGGAACTCTTCTTGGAATTGGAGCGCTTAGTGAAGAATGACTTGGAACGACTCGCCACGCCTGTTTTTAGAATGTCCAGAGATGGACAATAGTCCAGCACTTCCGATTCCGTGTATTCTGCTCGGCCTTCTTCCAGCTTGTTTAAACACAGACGGCCAAAATCCTCAAGTACCTGGAGAAATACATATTAGCGTTATATGTAATTTGTAGCAATTTGTAGAATGTTCAAAACACTTGTTACCTTGAAATATAAAATTCTTTGGGTTCATACAAGCTGGCAAAATAATCTAACAATTGCGACTTCACTGGTATCAAAATTGTCGCAATTGATTCGCGGTATCAATATTATCTCACTTTAAACAGCATTTTATATGTCTACAAATTTAGCCATTTTCTATAGTGCGATCATCGTCAATCAACCTGGTATAAAAGACTCACCTTTTGCCATTTGATCGGAAGACTGGAACTGGCCTTTGACCCCGGCTCGGTCTTGATGAGCCCATTCTGGTAAACTAGGCACCTTAGAAGCGCTGAATAGAATTCCGCATCTGAGCAAGGAATATCCCCAATTTCTTCAAACACGAAGCAGAGCAACAAACACATGAATGGGTTTGCTGCCAGAAGCGTCAGATCATATCTTTCAGCTAGAATCTCCACGAGCCGACCCTCGCCGCCAAACTTCCGCCCCGTGAAATACCGGCGAAGAGAACACTGAATCTGTGGTCCACCCATACCACCCACGATGAACTTCCGGAGACTTCCCTGGGACAGACGTTCTCGCCCGTCCCCGTTCATACGAGAGCGAGAGGTGAGCAAGATATAGGATTGGGGAAAGGTCAGGCCATTGACCACGTCCTGAACTTCGCTCAGGAGGCCAGCATCTGTGACGTCGTCCAATCCATCGAGAATCAGAAGCAGGGATGGGCCGAGATGTGTCAGGAGTTTCCAGAGACAGCCGGGCTTGACCCGGGACAGGACGGAGCGTTTGTGAATGAGGTCAGTGGTGAGGAAGCGGTTGAGGGTGCCGCGGACTTCTCGGAGGGGGACGTAGAGCACGATGCTAAACTCTCCGATCCGGGTATTGAGTGGTGTGTTTGTGTAATTGTAGGAGTGGTAGCTTAGCCATTCCTGGACTAGTTTGAGACAGAGAAGCGTTTTCCCACTCCCGGCATCACCTTCTAACCAAAATGCTCGACCGGGATCATCTTCACTCTGTAATTATAATAAAAACAGGTAAACAAATTACATATTTATGCATACAATTTGAAGCATTTGTCGGTACTAGTAGACAATTTCTCATTCTGCATTTGCACACAGGTTGGCATCTGAGGCATAATTGACAAAAATGCAAAACTGAATATATTGCTGAGTCGTTTCGACTTCGAGTCGAACTATCGAATTGCTAAATCAACAATATAATTATATTTACCTCGTTTAAGGCAGATTTTTCGTAGTATTTTTGACAGTTATTGGTTAGGGTTGAAAAACTGTGAATAGGTTAACTCCTGATTTCAAATGTGCTTGTGTATAAATACAGAAGCTGTAGCCGTATTTGGTGTATTGTAATCAGCGATATATTATGCTCAGAAAAACAAATCGTGGCGTCGATTCATAATGATTCAATACATTCAGATAATTTACCATGGCCTATGGCCTGAGTTGACCGCTAACCTTTCGCCTTTGGCGGGATCGACGCTTTGAACTGAGCATGCATTTTCTCAAGATCAAATAAAATTACCAAGCGTTTAACCCAAACCATAATTATTTTATTACCCGAAACCCTTTGCCTTCAAACGAGGTCTGTAATTTAAATTGCTTGCACAGCACGCCACATTCAATCAACGAATAAATCCTTTCATCAATGTCAATTTAATTATAAGGCTTTTGAACACAGGCATTTTGCTTTATATGGTCACTTGCTGCGGTTTGGATTTATGCAAAATTATGACATGAACGTGACTTGGAACTTATAAATGATACATATATTCACTATGTAAATATTGCGTGTAGGAACTCGATAATGTTAAGGAATGAAAAGGCATGCTGGTAACAAGCCTGGTAACATTCCATTCCATTTTAATTTAACTGAATTACACAGCATCATGTGCTCGGAAAACCGGGATATTAATTACGGAACTCATTCTTCTTACAACAGATGCACAGGTATACAGGAAACGGACTACGAAAGACAAATAACGTCCTAGTAATGACACGATGCATCAATAATACTCTGAGACGAATTACCGAAGTTCTTATAGTCACAAGACGATTCGACATTCGACGCTTATAAGTTAGTTTAACTTGAAGTAAATCTGGTTTTCTTAATGGGTAGCAATTACAAGTGGAGCGGGCGGATTTCATTTGAATTCCTGGCGTCTGATGGTTTGATGGTAGCAACTTACTAGTTCCATTAAGGAAATGGAATGATAATTAACCTGCAAGACATTGGGATTTCGGTAATTAAGAGCTAAAGCTCTTAGATCTCACAATCAGCACGCAATCGGAAGCCATTACGCACTAATCCTATTCTTCCGCTGTCCCTGCACGTCGACGCCAACACTCACATAAATAATGGTAATGGCAACTACTATAAACTATTGCGACCACACCAGAACAAGAGGGTAAATCGTGGGTTGATCAGGTTTTTAATGGGTATCGGTAATCCAAAACTTCCTAAGCATTATACAATACCTGGATGTCCGCAATGGTTTCAAATAAGTAGGTACTTCGTTTTATAGATTTCAGTGGATATGAATGAAATTTATTCCATTGTGCAAAGATTTACACTTTATTTTCCAGTTATCGATTTGGAAATCTGCATCAAATAAGTGCCTCATCCGCCACAAAAATAACAACAAAATTAATTACTGTTTGACTTTTGACTTACTTGTTTTGAAAATATTTGATGGGGTAGAATGGGTCGGTAGTTATTGGAATCGGCGGGCAGTTCACCACCCGCCGTTCCTTTTCTGGAAGAATGGGTCGTAGTTCCATAAATGGGGTTTGGGGGGAGGGTGCTTTTCTCGGCAGGTAGGATTTGGTAGAGGACAGGGCAGATTTCGTCCAGGTCCGTGGTCCCCATGTGTTGTCGGTACCATTCTGGGGATTGGAGGTACGTGTCCAGCATCTCACGATATCTACATTATCCAGAACGCAAAGAAGAATATCCGGATTAGGAATATAAATTTGCATATTTCTGCCGTTCATCATTATTTCTATCATACGCCATAAGCAATTGTTATGTGAGAACCTGTCCCGTGGTCAGTGGGCTTGGCATTCGATATTGAACGCATAACAAAATCGAGTCGAATGCCAAATGCCAAGCTTGACGGAATTCTTGGATTAGAGAACAGATGTGTACTATGCTCTGCGGTCGAAATATCCTAAATGCACAGAGAACCCAATTTTATCGAACTTTCCTCAACTTTTAAAATCCAGAAATTCATCTGCTTTGGCCATTTTGCATTTTGCACTAAAGTTCAGCGTTCAGTCAACCTTGAAATGACCGATTATTCCACAGCTAATGGAAAACACATTAAGATAGCACAAAGCTCTTAGGTTCAGCTCTAAACATGCATTATTCCATGTACCATGGTTTTTATATTTAATATGGTTCGCTATCTCTACCTCATTACACGCTCGCTGGCTGGCTTAATTGGCAACTAAACTCTTCTTTCTTTTCTGTTTTGCATGTACTAAATTATTATATCTTTTTTTTCCGTTCATTTCTTTATACCTTAGTTATGTGTTGTGTCGGTCTTGTTTCAGGTTTTTAAAATCTTTTTGAGCTTTTACTGCTAATCAGCTTCTTACACGCTCCGCATCCTTTCTTGGCAGAAGTACATACCTCAGTACAGGCGAGCGAGATCTGAATTCTGCGTTCCTCAAGTATGCATGGTTTAATTGAATTATCCACTGAGTTAGAAATGTAAAAAATTTGCATACGTAGCATCTTCTTTGGTCTAATTGCACAAAAAATCTAGTAAGTATTCGATGGTTTGCGGAATATTTATTCTAATTTAACTTGCAATACCTGTACCAACTAGATATTATGCAGCATTTCTCTCATTTGTATTACAATACAATGCAAAATTAGGTCCTGCATCATCTGCAAATGCGTGTTTTGTACCGCATGCAAAAACTAAACCAACCTGAGTTTTTACGATAAAATTCAGTCAGACAGAACCACAATAATGCAAGGAAACAAAGCCAAGGAAGGGAGTAAAAGTAGTGGCATAATGATTTAATAGAAAAACAAGGGATTAACATATTTAAACTCAACAAAAAACAGCTTGAAACCTAAAGTTGGTTAATGAGGATTTGAGATTTGGGCTCAAACCGCAGGAATACTAGAACTAGACAAACTATGTCAACTCAACATGAACATGCATTCGGCAGGGTGATACATAAAAAGATAAGAACGAGTTACCAAAAATCGTACACGCAATGGAATTAAATAATATAGAATTCAAATTCAGTTTTGGTAAGCGGTAGCCAAATGCTGATGTGTCAGTAAGTTTGTTGAGCCGACGGCGTCGGCATTCTCAAAAGGTTTTTATTCGCAAGGCAAATGGAATTTACGAGCACTTTTAGTTCTCATCTGCTTTCCTGCATGACTAACATTGCCCTAAATTGATTTTTGTGCAGATTAATTAAATATTGAAAGCCAGTAGGGTTTGGGTTTCCGCGAAAAACCTTGGCAGGATTTTCAGTACTACGTACAATGCAGCCAATCGCCGTATATTGATTAAGACCCTTTTATGGCGTTACCCCGATATGGCGTTCAACGAATTCGAATTTAGCGCTATGTGAGAAGCCACAGCATAAAAATGTACGCAAGCAAAAACACGGAATATGTTGACTGGTGACATACCTGACAGCAAGTGCTTGTTGTAGGAAAGGAACAATTCCGGCGTCTCTGTCCATGGTTCCGGCGGCAGAGGTGGAAGACCTGCCCCATGACCTGATGGATGCCCGCGTCGTGCTCAGCCGCGTGCTATTTCCCAGTGACACGATCGGTTGGCTCTTTGCCAGGTTCAGTGATGGGTTCTGTAAGGTCAAAAAAATCATGAGCATCAAATAAGTATCACGAATCACGACATAGTTGTCAAACCAGAAACAAAAGAATAGTTTTAGTGCATCATAAAATAAAAATAGAACATCAACAATATGTTATTGTTCTAAAAAAACAGTTTCATTCTACATTCTAAAACACCAAATGATCCACATTCGGCAGTGACGAGTGACGATGTGAACGGTTGCATGCATATATTGACTTAACTGTATCTACAGCAAAGTCATGTAAAAATACCAATAAAATGTTGAATGCTCTTGCGGGTAATAGTCCTTGGATAACTTGCGTTGTTATTATTTTTTAAAGGAAAACATTAAATAAGAAATAATCTGATCCAACTATGTAGCTCTGTAGCATTAATGCCACGTAAACTGAGGCATTATGTCCGTTTCACACGTCGGAACTCTGTTTCCGTTTCATCCTTATCATTATTACACTAATGCGTATTTAATTGATTTAATCAGAACAAACGCATTGTTTCTTCTCACGGGCCTATAAACTCATTCACATTACACAAATTTTACCTAATGGAAAATACGCGTTAGATTAGATTGGAGTTTGCTTGCAGTACCTAGTGTTTGCTCAAGTGCAACTTTAAGTTTAAATATTTTTAATGCATGCAGGGAGGCGAGGCCTATTTTAGTGAAATGAAGCTTCTCAGTTTCCGGAAGTACGGTCTAAATAAAGATTTCACAGATCAGTCATTCACTCGCTCACACGGCGTGAGATCGGGATCAGATATGAGACTTTGTGCTCATTGCGGAACAATAGGAAAGGCGTTCAACAACACGACGTGGACGATGAGCACAAAATGTGTGCGTTTGAGCCAGTCGCGTTTCAACTCACTCGTTGAATTACCTACTAAACAAATGACTTCCACGTTTAACCCGAGCCAGAGACGACACGGAAAACTTGTCAATCAGCGTGTAGGGAGAAGCTTTGTTCCTTCTTAGGAGCAGTGTAGACAAGTTCTATGCCAAAACTTGAAATTACTCAAAAATATATATGTAAATGTAATGTAATATGTCTGTCACAGTCACAGCTCGAATACGACAAGATTCATACAATTTTTATTTACTTGAGAACTTGAAAACGTCAAATCTTCATGGATATTACGACAATTCGATTCAACAATATGGGCATTTACCTACGAGCCTGGTTATTCAGTGCACTGCACAAGCACAATATGGAGCACATACATACCTACCCGTTGTAGGTATAACGAACAACTTATATAGCACCGCACAGGACGTCGCAAATGCTTACCGAAGTCAATGTACTTTTAGCCTTTGCCAAACCAAACCACTGCACAAATATTATTGTTAGTACTAATCCTTAATCAAATAAGGATCGAACCAGAAGTAAAAGGGGATGATTCATACAAGTTAGGCCGACGTCGATTGTGCAATTCACCAACCACCGCAAACACTACAAGTGGTTTAAAAAATTCAATATATAAAATATTCACTAAACCATATCTCTGACACCTGTGCATAGATACATCTGCACAGAAGGCTATTCATACACTATTTCTGCAAATGACTGAGCATTGCAAATATGTACAAATAGTTAGTAATCAAAATCATTGGCAAAACGTTAAGTTCAGCTTCAGCTGCAGAAGCTCTGAATATGAATATAATTGAGATAAAACCTTTGGACACATAAAAAAATAGACAGGAACTGTGTGTATCTAATTGCCCAAGTCAGGACATACCAGTCTGATTAGTTTAATTTTTTTTTGCAAATGCTAAATGCTCTGGTTCTGATCCAGGCTGTTTCAAGAACTCGACTAATCTGGTTGAACAGACTACAGCTTACTTAACTTCAATAATGTATGACATTGCATAGGATGTTCTACATATATACGAAAGCTAAGTAGGTATATACCACACATGAGTTATATACCCACTGAAAGGGCCATATGTTTTCCAGTTAATTTTAAATTCCGTTCCGGATGACTGTAAACGCATGTACCTACTTTACAAGGGCTTTTCAATAGCCTTGCCTTGTGCACACGTTAATTTGAATTGGATGGAAGAGCGAGACTAAGTATAAATAGCTTTTTTGGAGAAGCAAACTCATCCCCTTGTTATTTTTTTAAAACTTGGTCGGATGTCGGACTCTTTTTGTATTTTCAAAGAAACCCGTATAGTCTTACGTACGTCTTAGTTTTCTAAATCCCGGATCCTGAGAATGTGCAGCAAATGCAACGGAAGAAGGCAGTAGACAAACAGTACCTATCACCAACGTGATAAAATACATGTCTGGAATCTGCCCGGGTCTGACCCTGAGCTGTCAGGTACGCGTCCACGTGTGTCCGTCGCGTTTCAGGGTTAGCTAGGCTAAATTCTGAGCAATACGCAGCGATTGTTATTCTAAGACGCCGTGGCAAGGCGCGTATTTACAAAAACCGCAACCCTACGACAATTGGAATATCGGTCAAGCAATTCAAATACAAAAAAAATATTATTTCACAACATACACGCACAAAAATCCGTGCAGTCACATATACCTACTATGCAGACATTACTGAAAAGTCAACATATCATTCTCTGAATACTTCGAATACTTATACAAATATACATAACTTTGAACACAAGAATGCAGTTTCAGTTTCACTCACCCAAAATACCATGTAAAGTAAGTAAAACCTTTTCCATTCCAGTATAAGGCTTTTATTTACATGCTTTCAAGAAGTCAAACAAACAAATTTTCACTTCCCCCAAAAGATTTTCCTTGTGTAAGTTTAGTAGCTCAGAGTGTTCCATAAAGCATTACAATGTGGGCAAAATTCCACACTAAATAAGAACAAGCTCCGTTGTTTGTTGGTACAAAAGTAAAGTTTGGCATTCCAAACGCAAAGCGTATTATGCATTTACAATATATTAGGCAATCGTGAATCCGTTGTGTCCTGTGTGAACTGCACTGTATAATGGAACATAATGGAACTACTAAACTTACTTGACTTCGAGTAAGAACAATAAAACTTTGTCAATGCTCTCTGTATTAGATTCGTTTACACACTGAAACTGATGTGAGATAGGAACGGGGACAAATAGTCTGGATTCTGGATAAGGACATGACACCAAATGAAACTCAAGTCGGAAGCCGGCACACAAAGTGCACAAACAATGACTTTGTGAATGACAATGATAGAGAAATCCAATCCTTTTGGTAGTCTAAATTCAGTTCAACGTGTGGAATTGAATCCAAAACTAAACAAAGAGTGCTGCCATGAAACCAAACCAAACCTCCTGTATCTGTAGATAATTCATGTAATGCTCCGTTTTTATGACTGAAGAGCTGAATGATGCTTTACAGTCTATGTAACAGAACAGCAGCAGTTTCTAATCTATTGGATTTGGAGTATTTTTTTTTTAAATCCCCATTTGTTTCCTCTTCCTGTCCTTTCTCATTCATGGACACACAGAGAGGCTTTTTCATAATTGATAAGCCTTGTACGCTCAATCTACAATGTAGAATGGCCCAGGATTTTTTATGTTTATGGTTTGCGTTGTAAAAGCGAAATCAATTATTTAGTTATGGGCTGTATTGGACAATCCAAAGGTATCATACGTTGCTACCTGGACAATCCATGTAAGTCCATCCATACCGTACATTGATGTAGAAAATTATAAATAAAAAGTGTATATCCGGTTTCAAAACAACATTTTAATACGGGCCGGTACATCACTGCAGACATCGTAAGTAAATCGTCTGTCCAGGTCATGGAAACTCTCAGTCAGTGATACAAACCACAATATATAAGCCGGAAATGCACCTAGATTAGGGAGCAGGCTGATGTGCTAATCTTATCTTTGGTAGGTAGGTCTATTTGAATAAGGGTTTCTTAAGCAAATAAATTGCTGAATGTATTATTTTAGGCTTTGAGATACCGAATGCTACCACTACTTTGTTTCATTCGTGCTCCTTTAGGTATAAAACGCTTACTTACGAGGGTGTATTTATTTGATATAAGGTCGGTACATACTTAGACAACTGAATAAAATGCTGGCTATACGGAAATTCATAGAAAAGTCTTACTCCAGAAGCCAGAAATTGGTAATAATTCAAATCGATAAATATTTACTAATTCGCTAAGCTACGCAGTAGAAATTGTACTGTCACATATTTCGGTTAGATTTTTAGGTTGTTTTCTTCTTAGCCCAACCTGATTTTCTTTAGCCTAACAAAGCACAAGCTAATTTGACTTACATAATGCGGGGACAACACACGACATTGGTACTCACATTTCAGCCAAATAGTGACTCCAGGAAGAGCACATGTGCCATCAGGAAGGAGCCGATACTCGTTGAAATCCAACGCGAATGTTTTACACGCTGATTTTAGGCTCAAGCAGGAAATGCTAATTTGTTTTCTAAGACAAAGTCAAGACTTAAATTTTATGCTAATGTTAAATCGAAAGGCGTCTGCGTCAGTTGAGTTGCCATGTCATGTGTCAATGTTATGACTCTAATCTGAATACCTATTCCATTTCTATTGCTGTAGATAGTTATACAGTACATATCTACGCGCAGAACTTTTGTGTGTGTGATGCATGATGCAAGCAAAATATTCAGGTTTCTGTTGAGGTAACATGATGCTTTCATACATTCTGCTTTGTTGGAAGCCTGGAAACAGAATAAGCCAAGTCAAGTCAGCTTTGGCCCAACAATTCCTGATGACTCACTTGGGTTATTCTTATGGTAATTGGTAATGATAATGGGAAATGGTAATGAACGAGAATTACTTACTGATAAGGCAAAGCTACATGCTGATACCAGAACTCATTTTTCTAGCCTCCCTTCGTGAATTTCAAGGAAAAAGATGTTCAACCACCGTCAAATCAAAATGTACGTCATCTTCAGCGCCCACATTACAAATATCAGTATAATCTATGATGCAAATTATTATATTTTAGTTAATGCAATATCTTATGAGTCTCTGTGAATTATGAATCAGCGAGAGTGAATCGCCAATCTGGGCGATTGTCATAGGTTGGCCCAAATGAGCTATAGCTTATTAAATATTTAGAATAACGCTTAATTAGAAGTCATGACACGAATTCAATTTATGTCAACAATATAACTCATCAATCCCGATTAAGCTTCCCAAGAATATTCACTATTTTACAAACTCATGCCCATGAATGAAATAATCCAAAATTAATTAAAGTTTGACGATTTCCTGCGAGTTTGGCAATGACGCATTTGTTGATTGATATCAAAATATCTTGGCATTGAGAGTTAATATTGACAACGACATTCGAATATCAACGTCAACACTAACAGTGCAAAGTACCAACGTTGTTTATAAACCAAATCAAAATATGACTGGGTTATAAACGAACTATTAATAAACGCTATATACTTCTGTATAGGAGCTTTCAACATCAAAATATTGTTGTCATGTGCCATGTACGGAGAATTTAAATCTACTCGCTAATAAATGCTTTGACAGATCTGACCCTAACCTTTACGAGCACAGTCCTTTGAAAAATAACAGTTTAATTTAATTGTATCGTGTAAGATACGTTCCAAGAATGCAAAATGTGACAAGTAGCGATATGATTCCATAACATAGGATATGCTCAAATGTAGAGGAAAAACAATAAATGGTACATGCTGTACCGTCTTTTGCCATATGTACACAACAGGCATATATATGAAAGCACCAACGTCAAGTTGAGTATAATTTATTTCTCAAAATCTTCCCGAATAAGGTAAGACGTAATAGGATTTCCTCATTAGCGGAGTCCTTTTGGAGCATTTATACACAGTACAGATTTGGAATAAGCTGTACGATAAGCTCAAAAGCTCATTAGCTAATGTAATTCAATTTAGAAGATTTACGCTGAAACTTAAAAACATGGAGTTACTCAAGCGATGCAGCGTACAACGAAGTAAATGAAATCTCAAAAAATCTGTACGTGCAAAGTGCATGGATGGCTTCCAAACTTGCATTTATTTACCATGCCTCAAACAAAGCTTGTAGAATCCATTCAATGCTAAACTTATAAAACACGTGCATAAATTCTTTAAATAGCAATGGAGCAAAACTGCAGGGTTGTTCCAGGTTTTTTATGTCTCACTTTCGTTTCAAAACATTCGAATCAACTACCTCCACTGACTTTTCAAAGTACAAGAATAAATTGAACACCTAGCTAAGCTCCAGCGACTACAGAATGCATTTAGAAACCTGTCAACACGTTGTACGTGTCAACATATATTTGACAGCTCAGATCCGGTTGGATGCATTGAAACGTTAACTGTTACTACACTGAACAGGGAATAGGTAAGAATAAGGCTACACTTTGTAACGTGTAAGGTGCATCTTATAGCTTCAAAGTTGAGCTGTCAGGTCTTAGCTATAGGGTCAACGGTCATGTTATGTCAATCATAGTCATTGCCTAATATTTTCATAAGTTCAAATTTGAAAAGCTCTTCAACGCAAATCTCCTAAGCTTAACAGCAAGACGATGAGAGCGTATTATTTAAATCCCGCGCTAAAAGGCGTAGATTCCTTGTAGGAAATGGCGAAAAATTAAATTCATTGTTCAATCTAAAATCGCTCTACAGAAATAACTTTCGTGGGAAAAACGAAATTATTTGAGCTGAAATAACTTGAACCGCCTAACCAGTCTGTACCCAATTTAGTCGTTGTTTACATCAACTTGTTTCTTGGGTTTCTTAGACCTTCCAACCTACAATTGATTACGCCGATGGTTTTGAAAGCAAAAAGAAATACCAGATTTCTTTCCATTTAGGGGGCTCAAGATGAAAGATCAAGTTTTTGGTGTTTCGGCTCACTGAATGTCCTTTCTTCAACGTTCCAACCGTACAAGGGAAGAAAATACAGGAATTTTTGATGGAACTTTTGTATATAATATATTTTTGTATGGTGTACACAATAAGAAATGAAAAGGCAGCGAACCCACACCAAAAAATCTTGAAGAAAACTCCTTGGGACCTACAACAGTTTAGTACCTGACCAAACGGCCGGTTTTTTTTTGTGTTCGGTTGACAATGTCACACCAGAGTGCTTCCGCTCATTTTACACTTATTTTGGGAAATACACAAGAACATTCAAGAAAATTCATTCGTCTTATATCCTGAATGACGCTGAGGATTCAAGTCAGAATTGAGAATGCCCACAGGAATTTCGCACAGAGGGAAGGTTCAAGGGCTTGAAAACTTTCACACACTGGAACACACAATCACTTATCATTACCGCCGTACATTCGACATGGGAATAAATCATGAATGCCCAAAAACGTGTAATTACTAAAACTACTTGCATTTGGCCACTAATGTCGTTAAAGAATACTACATAGATTCTTTCGCATGGGCCATGCCAGGTAAAACACGTGGAGAGCATAGCCAAGCTAAATAGGTGCTTGGCATTGTCTTCCTTGTCATGCTGCGCGTGAGAATGTTTATGTGACAATAAGGAGTCACTGAGTTTTAAACAATGAAGCGTGAATTCCTCGTTGTCTTTAAGTAAGTACTTAATTGAATTAAAGCGTGTTTTGTCGTTTCTCGTCATTTAAATACTTTTCTGAGTGTACAGGTTTGCGCATAACCCTTTGATTATCTCATCCATAGACCATACTTCCAAAAATCGTAAAAAGATATGGCATATAGAAATTAAAAATTTTAAGGAAAACTCATTGCGAATCTAAAGGTGCAATATCATTTTGAGGTTTGCTATTTTGCAACCGTTGTACAGTGCATGTGAGGAAAAGTAACGATAACGTGCACGTCTTGGTTCAGTTACCAGAATACAGCCTAGCCTAAGCGAATTATAAAAAGTTTATGTCCCGCCCTGTGCATTAGCACCAATATGTAGTAAACATGCAAAATTTTATTGTAAGCTAATTATCAAACTCTGAACTCGAAAACCTACAAAAACATAAATCCAATTAGCAACTATGTGTTAAGCTCGACCGCTTGGTAAACATCTTCCTACAGATATCTTATAAGACGAGTTTTTGTCCTGTTCTCACATTTGCGGTAACCGTAAAGTACTTTCTTGACATTTCCATTTAGACAATTTGTCTTGATTGAGTTAAACTTAATGCTTTCCTACCAGACATATAATACAGATACAGTCAGTAGTACAGCTATCAGAGAAGCAAATAAATTCCATCAACGTCTCGCCCGTAATGCGTTATGCGTAAGTAACACAAGTTATACATTTTTTGCAATGCTTGGAAGTTCAAACATGAAGTCTTTGCCTAATAACCTTTACTTTGTCTCAAGCTTAGTTCACAGTTAGCGTGTTAAAACCCTGTCAAGTCCAATCCCAAGACAAACCAAATCGAGAAAACTCATTAGACTCAAATTACTTAACACAGAAAGATTCAACATATAACATCCAACATCGGAGAACTCTAATAAGTAATTTGCTAATGACCTGTAGAAAATTGTAATTTTGAAAATGTCTGCCATGGCTGAGACGTTACAGACCTCTGTATCCTGTAAGCTAAAACGTTGGGAAATTCTGACGTCAAAACACATAGATAATTCACTGTTGTGATTTTGGAATCAGTTTTAAAAAGTATAAATAATACATATCATAGACAAAGCAGGAGCCAGAAAAATCCGAGATTGTAAATAGCATTGGAAATCCGAACCGCACTTCCATCCCACACACCGAGATCCACTTCAAGTGAAAAAAAAGTATCGGTGTCAAAACAGTAATGAACCTGACTACTTGAAGTGCATTAAGGCATTCGAAACCGATTCTTATATGTTATAGTTGTTGTATATATTCGTACTTTAGGATGGCCTTAAATTTCTTGCGTTTTACCATTGCTGACAATATCTGTATATTTAGCGTTCTTTTTTTTTTTACTTTGTTTATATTTATTTTTGTGGATTAGCAGAATACTGCCGAATAGTTGTGAAATAGCTCATATCGTGCCTCGGCTTTATAGAGCACATAAAATGAAAGTACTACTGCAACATGCGCTAACAACCCAAAGCCAAGACCAAATTGGCCTTCTCGTTAAAACCGAACTAAAACCTTGCTCGCACAAAACAACCAGTATACTTGTTCTCATCTCAGTTGAAAAAGAACCACATTTCATTTTCAATGGACCCTGTCAACAAAAACCCCGAAACGAGCCCCATTACATTCCATTACCCCGTCTACCACTAACTAATAATCTGAGTCGATTCTGGTTTCCAGTGTCATTTCCCACGCCAAATAAAATAATTACCCATGGCGGAACCCATTTACACTCCAAACAATCTTCGCTTTGGTCGATGACTAATGATGAAAACCTTGGAAGGAAACCACTACTTACTGAGGACAAACTGCTGCTTGACAAAAGCGTAAATTGTGGTGTAGACAAAGCCTAAACACGGTGTGGACAAACTGGTATTTCTAGACCACGAACTTAAACTCCGGCTCCTGCTGCCTCAATTACATTAGCTATCAATGGACAGCATTTCATGCAAATTCAATCCATGGGATTATCTTTGATCTGTGATCGACAGCTTACAAGGATCAGGGATTTGTGCTATGCATGCTGCTAACCCAAACTAAACGTCCTGAATGCCTACGACAAATCGTTAATTGGATAAAAACTCTCTTGTTAACGCTTTGGCTTAATGTCTATATCACAGTGCGGTTCTAATGCCAATTACGAGAAACGTATCCCGTAAGCGTAAATCCTGAAATCCTTCCACCCAAACGACTAAAATAACTTAAGATTAGTACTGTATCTAACAGTATACAAGTAAATAGTGTAAATTTAACGTTGCATGAAATGTGAAGCGCGAAACTGTGTCCCTCGTGTACTAAAGATTTACTGCGACTCAAAATAGGCACACTCCAATTCGCACGTAATCCTCAAGTTTCAAACGATTCGCTTCAATGCCTTGAACAGACGCCAAGTCAGATTTGAATGTACAAAATCGTAAAAATGTACGAAATCTGTTCAAACACGAATCAAGAATATTTTCAGAAATAACTTACGAAATATGGGTCGAGCTGACAGTAGACATGTTCATATTCCTGTTGTGTCGGTGGAATGGGAGCCCTAGTGGTGTAGCTACTTGCTCCGCTGCCCCCAGCTCGCCCAACCCCAGACCCCGTTGGGGAAATGGATGCAGTGGTATCCGTTCCAACTCCAGAACTTTCGTTGTCTCTTTTTCCAAGGGCTAGGCTAGGGCTTGGAGGAAGAACGGTCAAACCAGGACTCATGGTTTTATGACCAGGGTTCAAATGGTCATCTACTGATCCGTCCAGTACGGACCAGGATACGGCACCACTCATGCGATGAACTGAGGAGGACGCCGTGGTAGCTCGATCTCCAAATGCATCCAGGATATTATTCACGCTTCCGTCGTCCTCTTCGTAGTCTGCAAAAAAAAGGACGACCGGAAAATTAATATCAAGTGATCTCGAGCGACAAGCGACAAATAAAATTATACTACATTCGTTTCGGCTGTGCAACATGCAACGCCCACGTCATGTTTGGCAAGGATTGCATTACACGTAACAGTACATGATTTTATGTTGTTAGTTATTTGGGCCGTGCTAATTTGGGCTTATTGACCTTGCATTGTGGATTATGGAGAATGCAAAATAAATTGAGTCGTTCTTATTGACTAGCAGTAACATTTCCCTGTAACACGAATTTTAGATGTACTTCTATGCTACTGGACTAATAAATTGTAGCAACCTTGCTATTCTAATTTACTAATAAATCTACGTAGCTTTGTGCTGTGTGACCGAGGACCAATTGACCGTAAATATATTTCTACTATTGGCACTGGAATAGCAGTTCTCCGCCGCTGTTTTTAGCGTGACGGCGTCATTTTAATAAAAAAAAATCTATTATGATAGATTCTGGGGTTGATTACAAGACGGTCACGGGAGTGTCAATTCATTAATGTGAGCTAACTTCAAGGCCCCCAAGTCACGGCGTGGTGCACAATCTTCAAAGTTTTGATGTTCCGCATCGTGGAGTTGTCTGGTGTGCGGAACAACGAAATATGCAGATTGAAGATGAGTTATCGCAACGAGGGAAAACATGGTTATCTTATATCTGATCATGCTAATCGTGAGAATATGATTATCTTTGTAGATGCATAGGTACGCATATCGTACAGGGTCACGGTTCATCAGCGATATGTGAATTAAATTCTCAGGTGTGAATTCTCAGATCTGCTGAATAGCTTGTTTCTAATACAGGAATGGTGTTTCGAGATGAGAATTCTTGTCATTTTGGCATCATACTTGAGATGCGATTTTCGATGAAATATTGTCCAATGTATAATTTACAAGCTATCGTCTGACTCCTGACTTAATGATATTTACTTCAGAGAATATTGCTCTTATTAACGCAATAAAACGATAAACCCCTGATTTATTAACAAAACAAACCGAGATCTCTAGCATGCCAAAAACCAGTAATAAAGGTCTTTACAAGATTTTATTGCAAAGCCTTCAATTTTTTCACTAGGTAACTTACAACCACCAGGAGTGATTGATGAAATGCGGCAATTCAAAATGAAAGAAAATGTATATAACTTAAGGTTTAAGTGTGATGCTATTCCATTTTTTCCTTGTACTAAAAACTAGGATTCATGTTCGAATGAAACGAGAAGAATTGCAAAGTATACTGAATACAGTTTGAGCCGTAGTCTGAGAAACCATGCAGAAGTTTTCTTTTACATCTTCGTCGTTAATCATGACAAGGAAGCCTACTGTTCAGACTCTTCGGCATCTTCGTGGACGCCAAAAGGATTTTCATTGCGGAAGCTTGAAGACGGATTCAATTTACACATGCCCGAGTCACACGCACGTAAGAAGTACATTAGGATTCACCAAGATTTATTTTCTATTACGTTTTTTGGTTGGTTTGCCAATTTCGCGTTAGCTGTTGGTGAGCGAGGAGATCATAGGGAGTGAAGGAGGACGTGACGTGATTTTTAGTCTGCAATGTCCGCTATGCATAATAGTAGCATGATTAGGTAGTTCTTTTTTATACTTCAGCCCATTGTTTGATTTTTTATGACTGCCCCTTGGGTTTTTTGGACTCAATACGGAACGGCTAGGAAGGATGATGACGATGGGATAGATAGGTGCGATCTCTGCGATGCGATTCACCTGCAGATTTAAAGCTGCAAATGGATGTTACTTATTCATGATTCAGGCGCCTGTTGTATGTTGTTTGGAGTAGCTATAGCTAAAGCTAATTTAGTCAACAGTCGTAACGACATGGAGTAGCGACGACGATGTGAGATGCGATCGCTGTTACGTTCTATGTTCTATCCGCAGAGCATTCGTGTGAGGTTATTCCAGTCCAGGACAATTTGGATTACCAGTATTCGGCGAGTTGCGATTGCGATAAAATTAAATTTATCCTAGTACCGTAATGGTGTTCCTTTAAGAATCTAACTCACAATCAGCCTTAAGTTTAGACAAAATTTGGAGACGCGATTTTTTTTTAAATCGACCGATATTCAATAAACCTGTCTAAAGGTACGGAAAAATACAAACATAGGTGTTCATAATATGCTAATACGGAGCATTGAAGCAAAGTGCAATTGATACAGAATGATTGACATAGAAAATATTGTACTTAAAAATACGAAATACTGGTATTATTTATTCATGTTTTATATTTTTGACTGAATGTGATGTTCTTGTTCATGACAAGATCCGTGTCGTTAATTGGTGTAGGTAGTAGTTTGATGCTCTGGCTGGATTGACGCCTAACACGACACATATTACGTAGAGTAACTATATGTACATTAGGCCACAGGCTCATCAAGTTAGCAAAAACATGTCTGGGTTAATGTAATTGAGCGTGGAATGTAGACTTGGCATTTTGCACGGAATCTGCTATAAAAATTCAGGCGTATGATATGTATACCGTACATAAATGCAAAGAGAAGGGCAACTTATCCTTCAACTTAAACTTTAACCCAGCACATCCGTTGTATTGTAAAATGTGTTTCAAATTATGCAATAAAAGAAGATGCCACATTTCCGTGTCTGTGTTTCACAATTTTGGATTTACTTAGCTATCAATATCCATTAACGTTTTTGTCCAATTTACATGTCTCAATGCCTGAAAACTTAACTCAAGCTTGTCTATAGCATAGTTTCCGTAAATTGATCAACTCGTAACCGTAACCATAACTATATATGAATTTTGGGATTAATTGTCAGGATAAACATTGGACACCGAATAAGCCGTTTGGGGCGTAGATCAAAGAGTTATCATGCAATTAGCGAACAATTAATCGGTTTATTTATTTACTTCTCAGGGTGACATGAATGGCCCAACATGGTGATTCCATAGTTTTCATTGTTAACTTGTCAATGGTTTTTATGGACTTCACTATTCCTTTCAGTCCTTTTGATTCTGTCTGCCATAAACTTTTGGTCTATGCCAATTTAATCATCCATCATAGAACGACTGTGGCGAATGCAAAGCGAGAAATCACCGAGGGAGGGCCATCGGCACTGATTTACCTTGAAATCCTCCATTTTTTGCAAGTGTACGTGTATACGTGGTATGTACAAGAAAGAAGCGTCCAACGGCAAGGCATTCTTCTATTCTAGAGATATTACATATTACATCTTTCAGGATGTTGTTCAAGTTATATTTATTGCCGTGTACTCTGCCACATTTTTTGTCTGGATATGGAGAACCCAATAATATATGTGAAAGATGAACAAGGTACCTACTTTAAAAGCCAATACTGGTTTTCGTTACACGAGATTTTTGGCAAAAGTCAAGATATACACAGTCCGGGATGGACACGGAAAGACCAAGCCTTCTTGGAATCGTTAGTGCAAATTGCAAATATCCGTGAATTGTATAACACATAAAATATAACTCTACACAGGGTAAAAGGTAAAATCCGCACGATTTCTGATTGCAAAATTTTAAACCTGGGTAACTGGGTACATGCAACCGTTAACGCAGAGATAAGTATTGGGTTTGAACTTGGAAGAAAGAACAACGGCTCGTATGATCCCACATCCACAGTCTAATTAGCATCATCAGGGCCAAACCTTTCATTGTCATTGTTGGATTTTATGGTCCTAAACTCGTGTTATATGAATATGTACATGAATATGTGATTGAATAGAAAGGAAATAATAGAGATCAGCAAATAATAGGCTTCTCCTTTTTTTCTTTGATTCGTGACGCATCTGTTTATGTAGATAGAATTATAATTAGATGCACAGAACTAATAATTATCATTTACTTTAGTCATGGTTGGCCTATTTAGCCTCCAAAGGAAGTAAATAATACCTCCCACTCCATTGATGCAAGTTCAGTTGTATGGATTACAGCTATGAATACCTAACCTATGCATAAGTACATTTCAAACTGAAATACGTCATAGAGTCCGACATGTGTTATTTATCTAGTATCTGCAAGCTATCACATTAATATATTCGGTACACCGATAGCGATTGGTTAGGTGCACAATTTTTAAAAAATCGCGGACATCCTTAATCCTTAACAAAATTTCTAATGTACACAACGCCGTCAGCGTTATTTCGAATCGTTTTCGATGTAAAATCGTTTTCGCCTAATTGTGTGAGCGCGCCTTAGATTAAATCAAATCAACGAGCACGTTTTGCAACTGCAATGCGCTTCAAAAACAAATTTCTTACCTGGAAAATTTGAAATACTTCCTAAACTTGAGAATAATTCATTTTCGGCACAAGGTAAAGAGTCGACAGAGGCGGAAGCGGAAAGACGCATTGCCTGCCGCCTGCGTCCCTTCATTGCTGACCACGAATTCCAACCTTCGACATTCGTCGGAACGCTCAATTCCAAGTCCATCGTTGATTGTACAAAATAGGCTAACTCAATAGTGTCAGAAGCCTCTAACTATTTAATTAAACTTAAACGAGTACGAAAATGAAACAGCCTCAGTTCAGCGTTCACTATACAAAGTATTTAATGAATAGGAGCACTTTGGTTCAATTAAGAGCGTGGCGTTGAGTGAGATAAAAGATGAACCAGTCAACCAACAACATTCACTCTCACTTTAAAGTTTAAGTCTGATCTCAAGTTTCCAAATTGAATTCGACTCGACTCGTTTCACTTTCTTTATTCTGGCTGATCCGTAGATATTTTTAATCTCTCACTTTCCAAAGTACATAGATACACGGAGGCAATAAGCCAGAGATTTAAAATTAAAATAAGGCTTAGATTGACTTCACGTCGTTAGCACCTGAGCTGAGGCCAGGGCAAAGCGATATTTCACTTTGGTTCTGCAAATAAGTCAGGTGTCAGATGAGGCGTTGCGTTAGTTAATTCAATACTGAAACTGAACGTGTTGACGACGACGTTGACCCCAATGTCCTATTCTGACAGTCCACAGTTCATTGGAATAATTGAAACGCACACGTGAACCGGGCTGGCGTGGGTTGGAACGATTGGCGTAATCCAAAATCCAAATGACAACACCTCACCTTTCGTCTGCCCACAATACAACAGATGAGTAATGAAAGAGTCAGTTAATTAGGCTGCAGGCACTGTTATTAATCCATTGGAAGTTCCATTGGGCGTTTTTGTCTATTGAAAATTAATGATGCAGGATGGTCATTCTTAATTAATGCCACAGTGTATAATGTGTAATAATGTAAAATGAACGGTCAAACAATTTCAAGCCTTGGCGGAGCAAGGAGATTAATGTAAAAACGCGTCTGTTGTCGTTAATGGTCTACGATCAACTGAAAACCTAAAGCACTTGTCTCGTTGTTTTGGGGTGCTTGGGTGTATGACGGTATAGTTTTGGGCTTCAGTGCTATGACAAGGAGTTTTTGTTGGGTAGCATTTAAACGTGCGGCGAAATAAGAGAATTTTACAGCTAAAAATAGTAACTTTGCAGCTCTATTAGTAAGTTTGCGGCTACATTAGTAACTTTGCAGTTACAATGGTATATTTGGCGCTATATTTGAGTGTGACTAATTTACTGAC
>JAQFYT010000163.1:0-33861 GCA_034694925.1 Ceratophysella denticulata
TTGAAGAATTAACATCTGTAAACAACCACACGCGACAACGCGACGGGCCATGGTTCCCATGGCTGCACATGCTAGTAGTGTTATAATTCAATTAAGATAGATTTAACGACAATAGAAATAATTATTTAATGAATAATAAAAAACTGTAAATATAACGCCAAATAAATTTAAAAAAAAGTGCATTTGAGTTCAAGTCATATGTAGTCATCTAATTCAAGTCTTCATTGTTTATTAATTGGTTCCAAGTTTTGTAATCTAAAATACTTGTTTGAAGCTCTTAATAATTACCTAATAATTAGTAAGAGGTATAATCAATTATTACATCTTCGTATAGATGTATTATAAACCCAACTTTCGTAGCCTTAGCTTGTTCTTGTTCTCATAATTTTCCAGTTTCCCTGAATATCTGCCCCTCAGTGAATCATCCGCGAATTTTGCGAAACCCGTAGAAATATAAGAGTAAGACGCATTGAAATAATTTTTTAAGTCCTCGACATCCGTAAATGGGCACATATTCTGCAACCAACATAAAATTTGTCAGAATTATACCTAGCAAGGAGCTTTATATTATGTACAATCTCCCTTTTCCCGATATCCTTTTCCATATCATTTAAACCAGTCGTTCAGTTACAGTATATGTATAGCATTATAAGTGCCTAATTTTTAACTAAACTACGTTATTAACTTGCATTGAAATGCATTTAGGTACCTTATTAACTCCCACAGCACTTCCGACACATTCACAGTGCTTTAAATCGTAATTGCATCGTCCACCCAAGCCTCCATGATTACATTGACAATCTACCGTACATATTTCTTGGAATATTGGTACAGATTTATTCAAACATTGATTAGACGTACTGCGGGCAAGACCTGTTAAAATTATTAAAGAAAATGAGTGAAATAATAATCTGACTACGTTATTGACGAGCTAAATCTAAATTTTCGGGTGGTATTTGAGGGAATGCTCACCAGTTGTGACAGGAAATGAACAATAGCAGCTGTAGTCCCCATCTTCTGCGTTACCACACACGCCTGATTGTGCATTATGCGCAAAATGACAATCCACAGAACAATTGATAATAGCTTTGTCCATGCCAGGTTTTTGACAAAACAGTCCTGGAAATCCGTGAGTTACCTTAGAACTAGAACTCACGAAGACAAGGTGAACAGCAAAAGTGAAGATTGAAATACCAATTACTGCATAATATGACTTCATTTTGATTATGTTTGAAATTTAATATTACCTATATAAATAATACGGCAACAAATTTTATTCAATTATTAATTATTAATTCAATTCACACTAAATTCAATCCAAGCCGTGGTATTGAGACACTGACAGTGGGTATCTTAAATATGTATTTGATCTAAGCTTTTATATGATTTCAGACCCGCATTATCAAGGACACAACTCCACGTGATTAGGGCGTTTTGAATGTATCTTAAATTCATCTGACTAAAATGATTTACGTCACTGGTCACTGGAATTAAATTTTAAAAATTCACATATACACATTCATAAATATATACTTCAATGCAACTCTAACAAAAAATCGCTAAAACCTTTCCAAATTAAATATTCAAAACCCATTGAACCAGATTGTAAAATCTTATATACAATTTAGATGTCGGACAAGTTTTAATTCTGATTGAAGTCGATTATATTATTCAGTACTTAAACTTTTTCTTTCTGTTGTTCTCAAAGTGCTATGAGCACGAGCATCTCGTAGAGTAGATCTACTATTCACCGATTGGCGTTGGTTGACATTTATGAAATGATGTGCGTCATATGTACTGTATCACAGAACTGGTTACAGTGAGAAACTAGATCATGCATTTTTATAAGTTCACAGTCAGAATTCTATAAGTCAGAATATAACAATGTCTCGAAAAGGATGTCGGACAAGTTTTAATTCTGATTAATATTTGCAATTTGCATATTAATATTCACTAGGGTACCTAGTTTCTGTGATCCTCAAAGTCAAAGTGTCACGAGTTAATTCTATAAGTTTATCCACGATTCAAGGTTGAGTACGCGTATTAACAATTTTTGTCGCTTCTTTCTTTCGCGAGATATGAAAGCAAAGCAAGTAAAGGTTTTTTTTTTGCTTCAATAAAATCTGTAATTATAGTCAGTTTGCTCTAAAAATCTTCAAGACATCAAGAACCGTGCAGCAGGTCTTTCTGCAAATTGTGCACATCTTATTACACAATTTATCGACTTAACTTGGTACCTATACTGTACATATCGCGAAAATACTAGAAGTAACATTCCAAATAATTCCAATAGAATATCAATAGAATAATATATGAAATATCAATAAACGTTCAAATACAAGAATAAATGGATTCCTGAACTGTTCATAATTTGCCTAATTCATAGCTACGTATAGATTTTGATTTAAGGGCAGAATTACATGAATGCAAATTGAATGAAATAATTAATTTCGCACATTGCTGTTCATCTGGCTGAATTGATTAAATTGGACGTTACTGATTTGTGCCGTAGTAGCTGTGATTACGTGGTTAACCGAAGCGTACCGTGAACGCAAAAACGTAACTTCGTATCGTAGGTGTGTGTTTACCCCTAGTACATATGTCGAACTCCCTGAACATATCTCCTGGCATTGACTTATATAGTACATTGACGTCTGAAGATAGAAAATCAAATACAAATTTTCAACTTTTCCATTAAGTTACATGATTTGGGAAAAAGCAAAGGTGGAATAAAAACTTTCTTGTTACCTACTTAAAAAGTTTTTTAGCACGCCTTCTCTTATAAGAATCTTGTATTTTTGTGGCACCCACACATATTTCTACAATTTGAATATTTTTTTTTTACTTATGTTCTCCTACCCCTCCACCCAACACAGCCAGCTCTCCAGAACGCAGACTTTCATATACCCGGAATATACGCTTTCCATATATACCTAAAAGCAACGAGGTGTTACGTGTAGCATTTTGACATTTACTTATTGCTAGTTACAACTTCCTGTAAATCTCGGTCGGGCATTGGATTGAGTTGGGATTACTGGGGTTAAAAAGTAGATTCTCCTTATCATTGCCGTTACTCGAACGGAAATGAAGCGTTGCTTGCCGAACAAAGTAATTACGATGTCGTATTCTGATAGCCTTTGTACAACTGGGTGCTCATTCATTTACTGTGGCTGGACAGGCGGACGGCGAACGTCCCTGACTCGGGACTGTTATTGACTCAACGCCAGAGTCCATATTAGTCACGTTCACGGAAAACCCTCCATTGAGGAAGAAGTGAAAGTCAACAGAGAAAGCACAATAAGGAAAAGGAACACATCTGGGGGGTGTGGACGTGGACCTCAAGAGTGAAAGTACAGGTCGTATTGTGTTTGTCCATCTCAATCTCAATGTTTCATGTAGGGTAGGACTGTCACATTGAACCCCAGCGCATCGCACTTTTAATCTGTTTCTGAACTTTTTTGCCTTTAAAAACAGTGTAGTATATTGCACGCATTTTCAAAAAACTGCTAATTACATTTATGGGTCATATCTACAGTATACTTTTACTATACGCAATAATATATGGTATATATTTCCATGTGGTAAAATTCTCAATTGTAATATTCAAATCAAATCAATAAGGTAGTTTTGAAGCACAGACGAGTATAGTAGAGTAGGACGAGACAGAAAATAAAACAGAATTTTGAAACTGGGACGGTCTCCATACTTCCGTCAATGTTGGCTTGCTCACAGTCTTCCACTTTGGCCTCAGTGCAGGTACATGTAAGGGTGTCAGTGTCACAGTAGTAGCCCGATCGACATTCCACTTCGGATGCAGGTCTGCAGCGGTGCCCTTTGTCGAGCTGACAGACATCAACTCTATGCTAAAATACGTTCATTCCATTAATTGTGAAATATAAATCACGGACAAGCGGACTTTTTTCCATTTCGGGCTCGGCAAATGACAATTTCAACCCGGGAATGGAAAAATGTACCGTTTCAAAGTTTGCTTAGTTTATATACCGAACTATCTTCAAAAACAGTGGTGGAATTAGACCGGAAGTACTTTCTCCAGCATTGACAAGTGCCGTCTGGCTTATCAGGATCCGGTGCTTGGTTGGCATTAGAGTTCAGGTAGCATTCTAGCAATGGTTCATCTTCGCAAGCGATACAGAGAAGCTCCAGTGTTAATAGCCCGTTCTCAATCTGGTTAATTTGAACTTCGAGATGTCGAATGAAATTCTGTTTATTTCCATTCCATTCATCAAAGACGAAGGTTTCTCGAATACTCTTCCAGGCACCGTAATTGCAGGGTGAGCCGATCCGAGCCGTTCTCTTCCCTGTCAATTCGTCTTGGAGCTCACGGGCCTTCTCGTCCACTCTCTTGGACAAACGGCGCTTACAGTCTTCCGCTTTTCTACCCAGCCCTCGGGACACGTCAAAGTTAGGGTCACGGGCAGGGTTGGGTTTGTAGTTTTTGGGTAGGGCACCGATGACTTGGTCGAAGCCCAAGCAGAGTATCAAGAGCACATATAATACAATCTCCGCCATTTTGTATTTCAACATTCTTGAAAACGACGACGATTCTTGGAATTAAATTGCATTCGAGTGCCAGAGGCTAAAAGAATAATTTCTCAGAAACAGCAGCAACAAGTACACGTAAATAAACTTATGTCCTTCTGCATCCACCCATAGAAACGCATACACACACTTTAATGCCAGCAGTAGTGAAACCTGAAACCGAAAGCGTAAACCATAATATGCTTCTAATTTGATCTAATAATTCTACGACCGAGGGACGGGCAACGGTAACGTCTAATGGACCGAATACGAAATTAATATAAACAAACGAAATATTTGAGGTCAATTCCAGAAGCATTGTTTGAACGAAACCACTTCAGAGTGTTTACCTTTACCGAGCAATATGGAAAATCTAAACCTCGACAGACAGGTGCCACTCAGAGCCAAAAATAATATTTATTCATAGGCAGGCATGTTTTTTCAAAGTTATTTTGAACGTTGAACGGAATACGGAGTACTTGAACCTGAAGTGCTCTACCTCGGATGACGCTCTCAATCCTAATCGCTCGATTCATACGTTCATTGTTCAATTCATGAGAGACAGGCTGTCAAAGGCTGTCAGATGTAATTTCAAACAGATATTCTCTTTTCAGGCCTCTCGGAATAAATTAAATTACAACACCCACCTCTCAAATTGAATCATCACCAAGGAGTCAAATATTTGTGTCTGAACTGAGCATAATGCAAGCACCGCACCGGTAGTATAGTGCTTCTAGAAGGGTTATTCTTGTACAGAATCATATGTAGCGTGGGATCCTATGATCGCATATAAACTTTTCGTTGCTTACTGACTGGTTACGTACGCGATCTCGAAATCGCGCGCTTTCTGAGTAAAATTTTTTCTATAAACACCATTTTCATAAAGTGAGTCTTTTTTATTGAGAAACTTCCTCGTTGCTCGTACTAAGGATATAGGGGAGACGAAAATTTTTTAGACAAAAGAAGTCGTCAAATATAAAAAAATCCGTGGATGTGACGATGTGAGTGGTATGAGTTCCTGTTCCCAAGGAATTCCGAGTTTCTTGGAGAGGTTTAGGAGTGTTCTGGTATTTCTAGAATACTTCTAGAACCCGGGATCCCATTCACTCTTCTGGGCCACTTGAACCATTCTGTAGCACATAATTGTATCACCAGGCTGGGGTTCGACGCTGGAGTTACTCAGTGCAATTCCACACTCTACTCCGTTCTTGATTGAATCAACTTCATTCTTCAAGTGACGGATGGAGGACACTCTCCCTGTTGAATATTCCAAATGGAAATAACATTCAATTTAATCAGTGGAAAACACAATTAAGGCTATATTTAGAAGGCTGAGCAACCAGGAGGGTGTGGTGTGGGTGGCAGGATGGCAGCGGAAACGGGTATGACTGTAATCAAGTAACGAATGGTACATAGAAAGATTATGCTACCGTCGGGGCGTTTTCAAGTTATTAGGATCAAATTCAGCATTGTTGCGTCTGTTATAGGTACACCATACAGATGTATATGCTTTCATTTACTCCTTTAATATTTCCATATATCGTAAATGTTGCATTGGAAACGTCAACTAAAGAAAATCTTGAATATTTTAGGGTATTTTTCTACAAGATATTCACATAATATTTTTAAGTCAGTGACAGACCAGGATAACTGATGACATCAAACGAAATAGAGAAAGCCAGACAAATTGGTATTAAATAAAACGTAATCTATTGAAATATCGTCGCACAACGGGTATGTCGGAAATCAAACAGTACTGTTCCTTATTGTCTACTGTCGTATTTTGGTTCACTTTCGATACTCTAACCCGAAGATTGTCATTTTTGTTGATTCAGCAATCCTGTCTGCAGTCTGGATCTGAACTGCATGTATGAAGGCTCAGGAAATGAAAGTGAATCGCTTTACGTACCTAATAAATTCTCTCTACGGAATTCTCAATTCCTTGACAAATCATCTAGCGCCCTATTTGTGCTTCGGAAGCAATACGTGTGCGTACTTCAATATACTACCAACGGCCACAGATTGTAAAGTAACTTCCATTGCCGACCAACGAGGAGCTCGTAGTAGATATTAGTGAACATATTTAATCTAAATTAGGTGCCCATTTCTGGATATACTTTGATTTAGCTAATTAATTAAATTAGGTACTTATTGCAATTTTGCGGTGAAAGTAAAGCAATGAGGCGGAAAGGAACATGGTATATTACTGTACCGTCAAACACAACTTCGTTCTCGCTGCCCCGTAGGAGCTTAAAACGTGAGTCCTTCTTGAGAATGCCTTTAGTGCACCTGGCACCCGCCACAGGGAGCTTCTTCTTTCCATCCGTGATGGTAAAAAGGGCGAGGACATTAGCAGTACCCTGTTCTTCCTCGACGTCCTTCGGTGGTAAAATCTCCTCAATATCCTTAATGAGGTACTCAACCAGCCGATAAATCACTTTGCTCTCACGGAAGACAAGCCCAGCTCTCTGGAGCTCAGGCTCGAGGCGGTCGGGGAGTTTGACGTTGAACCCGTAAATATGGGCCCCAAAAGTTTCAGCCAATTTAATGTCATTCTCAGTCAAGTCACCCACACCGTAGTGAACTACATCCACACGACACTGGTTGTGGGAGTCGTAAGTGTCAAGTACGTCGAGCAGGGACTCGATGGATCCATCAACGTCAGCTTTGACGAGGAGATGAATTTTAGGTGTCGGATCCGTGTCTTCTTGAATCTCTTTGGAACGTGGACCCCTTCTCCTTCTATAGCGTCCAAGACGACGTCGCTCTTCCAGCAGCTGCTTGTAGTCCTATAAAAATGAAAACAGAAACAGACGCTGGTTTAGTATCTCTTTTACGGTTTTTGGAAAATTTGAGCTTTTAGCTGAGTAGATATTTTATTTACTGCAGGTTGTAAAAGCTGTATTAGAGCTAGGCCTAATGTTGATGCTGAAAAGTGCATTGCCTTGCCCAGAGACTCTTAAACTTGGGATTAGATATCATCTGAGTATTTTAACGTGCCAAAGCAAGTTAGAATTTATGTTATCTGATTTTTGTAGATATGTTTACAGTGTATCATACAAAGCTATTGTATTACATATTGGAAGAAGTCAACTGAAAAATGAAAGCAGTATTCGCCAACGTTTTTTTTTTGGAGTAACATACAGGATGATGCCAGGGTCAGGTATTTAGTCTAAAATGCATATTTACATAATCAAATCTCCTCAATGAATTGCCGTCAGCATTATGTATTACGGTTTGTATATAAACCTGGATTGGCTAAAACCGAACAGCTTCTTATATAATATTGTTTACGATTTATGAGAAAAAGGTGGGTTAAACAAGGAAATCTAAAAATGCAAATTATGGCTTCTGAAGCACAAAATGCAGCTCTTTCCAATGGTGTTGTTTATTTTAAGGTAAATCCGGTATCCCTGTCCAAAATGGGAGAAATGCATGGTGAGACTGCGGGTCGCATGCATGAATTGAATATTTCACCATCCATGTTTCTTTGATATTCATGTCGTGAAGAATACACCATTGGAAAGAGCGGTATATCATTGCGAAACTCCTAAACATGAAATGCTAGGAGAAGTAATCTGTTTTCTGCACAAAATTGTCCATTACCCATCAAAGGCCTGTAGGACCTCTTCGGGCTCGGGCCTAAACCTAAAATTGTGTATTAGTATTAGGACCATGTTTCTATAAAAATTAAACACGTCAGGTCAAAATCCCGCACGTCAAATTAGGAAAATTAAAACCCGAGACATATCTGCTTCCCGACCAGCGTGTTTCCATTAACAGGGCGTTTCGCTAACAAATTCTGTTGTTGTTGAATCTCAGGTATCGAATTTTTCTGAATTCGAGTTAGATTTGGTCTTTCCCCTGCGTGCCCTTCGAGCAGTTGAACCGAATTAAGAAATATCCTCTGTGCACGTATAAGAGGACCTAACCAAACAGTAATTAACTCAACTGTCTACTACGCCAGAATTTTGTTAGCGAAACGCCCTGTGAATGGAATCACTGGGGAAGGACTTTTGCCTCATAATAGCCCTGAATTTACCATCAAAGTTCAACAAATAAGAATGACCTTAAATCAATATAACGTATGCATATAACATAATATACTTTACTTAACATATATAAAGTCATATAACAGTACAGTAGCAATTAAGAATGAACTTACGGTTTCGATGAGTTTGCGCGTGTCGACAAGGGTGCTCTTATCCTTGATTTCTCCTGAGGCAATCCATGACTTGATCTGGTCCCGGAGTCGCTGGAGCTTCTTGATCTCTTTCTTGAGGTCCGTTTCATACTTTTCTTTTTGATTCGTGTTCGTGGCATTATGGACTTTTTGCCAGATGTCCTCGAACGTTTCGACGCCTTCACTTACTTTCTTCAAACACCGGTCAATTTCCCCTGAAAGACCATGTAAACCTTTGTGCTTCAGCCCGCTAACGTAGGCCTCATACTCCTTCCGTCGGACCTGAAACGCCGCCTCTCTCTCTTCCAATGTAGGAAATGGAACGCGTCGCCCCACCGTTGGATCGAAGTACATTGAAGACCGTAAGACGCTTTACCAAGGTCAAAGTTGAAAGAAATATTTAAGTAATTATCATCAAAACGGGTGGTAGTGGTTGGTGGTGCATGAAAGACCTGTGCACCCGAGTTCGAGTTTCAGGCCGAACCGTTATTAAAGAGCATGGCGTGAAATGTATTGGGTCTAAGGCGTGACAGGTGAAGAATACATAAGGCAAACGACTAACCAGTCAGAATACTAGTGACAGTTGACAGTGACTATACACTGTACACCTCATCACCAAGATGTGATGATATAATTATTCAAATTCGTAACTAAACTATATTAATATAAAACAAATTATTGATTAATTCGTAACTTTGAACTTGTACTCACTGTTAACATCATGAGTTCAATCTGTATTATGCATTTATACGACTTACGACAGCTGACAGCGCTTTACTTTATCGACATCGACTGACGGTCGTGTTAAAAAATGCAGAGGGTAAATATGAAATAGCGAGATGGAACCAGATGGAACACGATTGACGATGTCAGATGTCACCGAGACCGAAAGTGCAAATAAGTATTTTATTCAAGTGACAAATACAAAGAAAAAAAACACCAAAATCCGGTCACCGGTCACAGGTTGCTCATGCTATATCTCAACCAAGATGCCTATCCTATACACCTACAACCTAGCTTTATCTCAAGATATTAGGTACAGACACAGAAAGTCCGTACTTTATCTGTAGGGTTCAGGTCACAGATTAGTCTGGGTTCAAGATCCAGTACACACAGCCAACAGCTAGCACCGCACGCTAGGTACACAGGTGACACTTATGACTTTTTCAAATTTCTATTGTTCGTTATTTGACCTTTTGTCTTACACCTTCAACCTTTGCACTATCAACTATCCTGATCCTGATATCACTGACAACTGAGTGTGCGTAGAAACTTACTTTAGTTTAGATTCGTGTCGTCCGCCAGGCTCCGAATGTCATAGGTCAGAGCACAGACAGGCACCCGCCCGTCTGCCTTCAGCCTTATACTAAGTCTCAATTCGACCGTCAGTCGTGCTATTTTATCCGCGTGATGAAACTTCGAATGACAAAGTAGAACTGATTCCCTCATATTCTGCGTGTCGGGTCGTTTTATACTCCCTTTTTTGTCTAGGTAGTACCACCAAACACCAACACGCACGTGCACGTTGTTATTAGCGGCTTATCTGCTGCGGGCAGTCAGTCTGCGGGCCTTCAGATTTGTGTGTAATGAAAATGAATGATTGGGAACGTGTGAGTTTTCAAATTTCGCTCCTGCTGCTGCGCCTGCATCATTCATTCTCATTCACTCTCGTCAACATCCGCCATCGCCGCGCCGCCAGTCAGTCAGTCAGTCGTACGGTTGATCTGAGCTGTAAGCGTTTAAGCACCACCAACCATCATTGACCATTCTCACGGACGACGCTGACCCTGTCACCTGTGTGACCTGTTTGTTGTCTCATGAGCCTTGATGTATTGTGACCTCAATTTGACCAGCACCCACAGGGGGATCCTCCGGCATCCAGCCCGGCATACTTGGACGTCGAATCAGCCGCGGCGACGGTAAGTATTTGTAAGTCATAAGTATAGTGTGCCTATTCCTTTACAACCTACAAGTCAATCGTCAGTGTCAGTGAATCCAGTTACCAGTCCAGTAAAAAGTAAAATTGAGTTGTAGTTCCCTATCTAATTAATAAGAGGTAGGGTTTTGGAAGAACCGCAACTATTTATTTGGTCATTGCCCTGTCACCTGTGTTGGGTTATAGTTACAGCATACAGGTAACACGTTCTTACGTCACGTGTCACGTTAGTGACGGGCAACGAATTGCGAATCATGGGTTCACGTTGCGTATCAATACTGTTGAATGTCAACTGCAAGCATTTGCAGAACATCAAACGTTCGTAACAACATCACATATGCATCCTAGTACCTTCCTCACATGCATACTGCGCACGATTTTAACTTTTATATGCTTGATGGTTCAATTCATGATTCAGTATTCAGTCATCAGTCATCAGTGGATCTGTTGTCTGTCCGTTATACCAATTTTTAACTGACGACTAATCTGAATATGGTTTGCAATCTTTGACCTTGTATTTGCAATACCAACCAAAAATAAGTACCTTGTGAACTTACAGATTAGTACCGTTCGTTCCTGGACATTTGACGCAAGGTCATTTGAATCCGTTATTACTGAGCGTAAGGTTAAGGTAAGCTTACGTCAACTACGTCCGATTAAATTTGGCAAATTGCAAATCGCTCGTACAACACTTGTGAGTGTCTGAAAAAAATTCCGAACCGAAAGTTATGCAGTTAGGGCCAGTTAAGGGTAAAAAGAAAGTCGATGACCAAAATCAGAGCTGCAGGCAAGACTATGTTACCTGTCTTATCGTCAATCGTCACCTGACACATGAATGCATTTAAGGACTGAGTGTTTACTGCTCACGATTGGTGATGAGCCAAGAGCCTCGTTGGCACCGCTATATCTGTATGTACCGTTGACTGCAGACTACGTTCAAACAGGAACAACAAAAAACTGGTTGCTAATTTTAAGATTAAAGGCTCGTTATTGTTGGATTTGATAATGAATCGGAAATATACGCACATATCTTAAACAAGCCGAAGTCGAGTCGAGTTTGATGCTTTGAATTCTGTGTTATCGTGTCGCTCCTCAAAAGGAAGACGGAAGACAGTTTAAAAGTAACCTAAATATTAAAAACTGCCTCTGTAATTATACAAAGTAGAATTAAAATTACCCATGTTCGTATCTGATTATGATCATAGGATTAGAATTTTAGCCTGATTTTAGCCTAGGTTTAGGTTATTTTGTCTTTGGGTAGATCCTACCCTACTCAACTACAAGTATAAGTATATGCCCAAGTCAAGTAACCCAAATTAAATAAATTAATGAATGAACATCATTGTTTACAATAATGCGGTGTAAGTGAGTAATTTGTTTGTTTAACTTTAACCGACCACGCTCTTATAAACATCCCAACCCAATCCGACACATTTAATGTCTAATGACAAATGGAACAAAAACCGCAATAAACCACGAAATGAAGTACTTTACTAAAGTTCCGTTCATACTTTCTAATGTGTCATGGCATGAATGTGTCATGTCCATGTCACGGTGCCCTAGTTCGAATTTTTGTTGACATAATTGCCAATTGTTGTAAAAGTATAACTCATTCACCTGTATTGTATAGGTAGCTCACTATATAGATATTTCAGTTTTATAATGCAATGTACAATGTACACGAAATACACCAGATGAACGATGATACAAGATGATAAATTAAATTATGTCTAGCTATTAAATTAAAACGCATTTTTTGATTTGACAGACTGGCTTACCGAACTAATTAACCTTTATCCGATGACTTTGTAGTGATGGGCGAGTAAAGAGAGAGAGGCGACGACGTTGGTGTACAAATACTTTTGGCTTTTGGAAGGAGTTTGAGAACCTGACGTGAACTTGGCATGATAACAAAAATTACAACATTTGCAACTTGCAACATCACCCAAATGCAAGCTTGGCTTTTTCATATTGAAGTTAATTCTGAATGGATTTTGATTTTACTATTCCAAGCAGAAACCCCGATTTTAAGGTTTTTGTTTAGTGTGAAGCTCAGATCGATTGTCAGTAGCCAAGCCTGTCTTTGTTTTGTTGTAGTTTACACTCAAATTAATGATAGGTTTTTGATGAATAGTGAGGAAATAATTGATTGATTTACCCTGTAGCTTTCTGCTGGCTGCCATCACTATGACCATCGACAATATTGATGAATGGCTTGACGATGAAGATACATAGTCAAGTGACCAGACCTTCCCTTTGTCCGAGCCGTTCTCAAGATTCCTCAGTACTTGACAGCTACGACTCTTCCGCTTTCCCGTCTACTCCGCCGCCGCCCAAGATCTTGATCGACCAGCTAGGTCTGAAAATTGAAGTACTGATTAGACGATCACTCAAGGACTGAGCTACAGGGGTAAATTCCTTATCTATCACTGAATTACTTCAAGAATTTCGATTGAAAGAGAAGAAGAAAACGGAGCCAGATTTCCGGATTTTTTAAAAGTGGTTTAAAGTGAAGTGTGTGACCGTGACGGAAAGAAATAATTCGGCAAGACTGGGTTCGGAAGTTTTGGGAGAGTTAGGACCTCACTCTGATTTCTCTCCTTCCCGTGTTTTCAGAGTTAGCGGAGGTTAGAAGAAGTATTTTTTCTAAAGTGTATCACTTCACGGTCAAGATGGCTTCTTTTTTCATAGCGCAGTACAATAGTATGTGTACAGTACGAGTGCAATGTGTGATATAGTACAAGCTCTTTGCTATAGAGACTCGAAGCTCGAGAACTCAAGTCAGCACCAGCTAGCAGCAACCTCTCTGAAGCAGCCAAGAACTTCCCATCAACGTTTCATGTTATACCGTACGTACACCGTAGTACATGGGCCCAATAATAGTCTCGGAACACCAACTTCGGAGTAGGGCAGGTATAGGCTTTTGGAGTCTATAGGATTAGGATCTATAGCCCCAGCTCATGCTCCCTATCCACAACCTCAACCACACTATACTAATATTTATTTTTTGCAGAAAGCTCGAGCGCGGATTCGTGCAATCGAAAGTCCCACGGAAAAAATCGGAAATTGCGAAGGTTTACCGAACGATGATAAGATTTCGCTCACCTAACACTAACCCACGTCACGAGTAGTCCGAACCCGCGGCCTCTTCTACGTTACCTGAATCTATCTGCATCTTCTACGAGGCGTTCACCTTCCGCGAATTTGAAGGGGATGGATTTATCATGAATTTCATCACAACAGCATTGGCTTATGCGTAAGATTTATCATATAAGGATGACAAAAGAATATGCAACTTTTGATATCCGTCGTTCTAAGCTAAGGTTTTGTTTATTTAATTTGCAGAATTAATTATTCAGCAAAACCGTGTCTGGCCACGTTATTTTCCCAATCTGGAGAGACTTTCTGATTGGGATTGACTCGGAGCATGAAAAATATCAACACGGAGATGAACGAGTGGAAAAAGTGAGTTTCTGGCTCATTTCCTCCGACAGGATTCTATATCCTGTTTCCAGAGCTACACAATCACAATCTCCGAATACTCATTTGAACTGGAACTGGATACAGATACAGAGTTTAACTGTGCCGGAAGAAGATGAAGATAAAATTCCAATGTGGTCATTCCTGATTCCATGAACAAATTGACAGTGAATGAATAGGAGTGCTTGTGTCTAACAGAGTTTAGCAATGTAGAATTGAATTTATGGCTGTGGCTAGGAATGTGCCCGGCCATGTGTGATCTACCAAGTGAAATTCCACCATGCTTCCTTGCATGTATCAAAGTGTGTGTTCTCCAACAATTGAAATTAGTACTGCCAAACATAAACACGGCATTTTCACCAATTTTCAAGACAATCACAACACAATGACAATAGAAATGTGTTCATATTCACAAACTTGAGATTTAATATTGTCAATGAAGACAGGACTCCAGTGAAATTAATCCGTGCATTTCAGTGAAGCATTCCAAATTACAATCTATCGATCTCGTGAAAACTTGTCAGTTATCCAAGGCACAAGATGGTGATTATTCGGTTAGGCGTAGAGAAATTCTACCACCGACTCAGCTGGAACAACATCCCCCTTCCAGAGATTTACATGGGAGCAATTTTAATTTTTACACTCACTGTCTGGTCGAATTTGTTCATATGGCTACACTCCACGGTCACGCAGTTACTGGAAGGCTTGGACGCAGAGGAATATTTCCTCTCGGCCGCCACCGAGGATGAGATCTCGGAATGGCTTAATTATGCATCTCTGTCGGAGATTGACGATGAAGAAGATTTCGAAGATTTCTTCGAGGATGATGAAGATGATTTGGATGAAGAGGACGAGGAAGATGACTATGAGGACGAGGAGTATGACGACGACGAGGATGATGAGGAGGATGACTGAGCTTGAATTTACATATATATTCTCCGAATAGCCTTTAATAAAGTAGAAACTGAAGCGTATGAGATCTAAGAACTACAGAATCAGCAGGTAGTGTACTCGTACTCTATACTTTGTTTTCAATAAGTACATATATTGTTTTAAAGTATTAATCGGAATCTGATATGCGCATATGTTCGTGTCGCGAAGACTGTGAAGCGAACGCGAAGAATCATAGCGCCAGGAAAACCTAACTGGATAGCCATCCGTAGTGTAATGCTAATCGGAGTTTTATTCGCATTTTGTGATAAGCAGGAGGTTGAATTTATTTCGCTGAGTAGTATGAATTCATTATACGTAATTTCGAGGTTAATCCAGTACTGCACCAGGATAAATAGATTCAGAATCTGTTGCATTTTATTGAGAAGATCTACACTAGAGAGATTATTGCACCGAGATTGGAATTCCGCACTAAGGAAAATTGCATTATAATTCTATAGGTTAGGTTATTTGCTGGGCCTGCGGGTGTTTCAGAGTCACAGAAATTATAACATGTGTGTTAACCTAACCTAACATGAATAGAATCACTGCCATTGCCATTGCAGACTTAGTTCAAAAGTCTTGGTCTTATTTTAGTTTCAAGTGCAGATTCTATTTTCTCAATGCACATTTATATTACCCAGGGTACCTTGACTAATGTTTGTTTGGTGGCGCGTCCTCCAAATACCCTGTATTTACCGTTTAGAATCTGTTGGATTTCCCACTCTTTCCAAAGTTGTTACTTGCGTTGCTAGGCTACAGCATTCAATGCAAGGAAATCAATCATGACATGACTCACAATCCAGAACTTGAATGCATTCAATTCTATATGCGCTGCTGGCTGGTCTGTTGTGTTTTCTCGGGGTTGCCATGACACCGTGATTTAGATACGTGTCACCCTTGATTTGGATTTCGTCGTACCAGCAGGTTCTAAACAAGTTTTTCTGTCTTTTATACTGCAGAGAGAAAAGAGGACTCATCAATTATTCGATCTGAAGATATGAAGGGAGCGATTCAGTACCTATTCAGTTTGTCAGAATATCGTGATTTCTTTATAATTTATCATCATCAAGACTGAAGAGAAGAGTGTAATAAAAGAAGACAAGACAAGGTCAAAAGTGAGGTTTTTTAAAAAGAGATTCTAGATTTAACAGTGTCCTATCTATCGTCATCCCTTCGTCGTTCATCAATCTGCTACATGCATTTCCGTGATTTAGTCTGAATTTCTTCTTATATGATGGATTCTTCGATGAGAAGCAATGCTGTAAGTGTAGCAGTTTTCGGGTACAATTACACAAATTCAGGAAGCTTTCATTGCATTGCATTGCTATTCATAGCATGAAGCTCACTTTTATTGTATATGTTTTTCGTATGTGAATTGTCAATAGGCTCGTTCCATTTCCAAGCCTCCAATTGGCTCAAAATCGAATTCATTCGGAACTACTGGGAAGCCAGTAATTGACAGCCCCTACTACTCTGGAAGTAAAACTGAACGTGGGAACTACGGATCAACCCGACGCACTCAGTCCGCTACACAATCTCGTGAACGAGACATGGCTGTCAAACAGCAAGCCAAAGCAAATCAACGAAAATATTCAGATCCAACTCTGTCCATGATGCCGTCGATTGAGACGAAAGTTCTGCATAAATCCGTGACAAAACCCAAATCAGCCTCTTCTGCAGTCTCAGCAAGACAGCGGAAAGACATGGGTTCACGTGAGATTGGATCAGGTGACGTACGAACCAGGTCTTCGCCATCAACTGACAAGAAGAAATACAAGAAAACTCCGCGTCACTGCCTCGGGGATGACATCAGTTCAGCCTTTGACATGCTCTCTCATGAAATGACATTCTCGGAACACACGGAAGAACTCTCCATGGAGCCCAATTACTACGATGACAATGTTCTCCTGAATCATTCCGACACTTTATACCGTGACGTGGTGGCGCTGTGTAACGAAATGGGCCTCGACCCTTCCGCCATCAAGGAATCCAAGCTACGAAACATCCAGAATCAATCTTCACCAAGAAACCTGAGCTATGAATATGGGGAAGAAATATCCTCAGTCACGCCACCACCTTGGGCTTGTATTTCAGCCACATCAACCCCAAGAGCACAACAGTCAAGTCATCGACCTCAGTCTCATCCCCATTCACCGATCTATACACAAATAGCTAAAAACTTGCAACAACTGAAATATGAAAATCAGCATGTAGAGCGCCTGGATCAACATCAACAGCAGCGTCAACACAGTCGTCCAATTTCAGCAGATTCCGCTGTATCGGATCAAAGTTGTCCTGTTCTAAGGGATTGTGATGTGTCAAATTCAAAATCTTCCAAGAGACCTTCACGACCTTCGAGTGGTGCTGGAGGGGACGATGCCTATGCCAAAATACTCTCAAGTCTCAGGCATATTGAGGATGAGGAACGGAAGGGCTCAGAAACAGCTGCGAAATTCGGAGACTTTCTACGAAAAACGTATGGGTCATCACCAACACCGACTAATTTCGATAGTCCTCATAACAGTACACGCCTGCCTTCACGCCCACAGTCAACGACCCTTGAGAGAAGTCAGAGCCAGTATGGTGAACGGCAAGAATATCAGAAGTCACCTCGAGAACAAGGAAATCCCAGTTATCTGCGCGGCCGAGAATCTTCATGTTCTGCACAAATCCGAACTCGAACTCCGACAATGGACCGCTCTCATTATACAAATTCAAATGGAATTCGAAGTCCGCCGGATTTGTCGGATTGGAGTACTGGATCGATATACGTTGCTCCTTCTCCCAAAAAAGAGGGTTCTTCGGTTCCCAAGCTTCCGCCTATTGATGGGCCAGAGGATAGACCACGTATAATTTCTCCAGGGTCAGGGTCACGCCCTATTTCGCGGGTTTCCCAGTTTGAAGAAACCGAGTTTGGATATGGCCGGCAGCAGCATCCGCAACGATGTGTCTCCAGTTGCACGAATCAGAGAGAGGAACAATATAGTGGAAGGCAGCAAAATGGACGCGAGCACGTTGGTTGGGAAACTTCGGATGAGAAAGCCAAGTGAGCAAGAGCAATGATTCAAACCTGTTTTTTTAGTAAGTATCTAGTCTATAATCATATTCTTGTGAATGCGAATTTACAGAAATCTTTACTCATTTTTGGACGAAGTTGAAAAGTCGGATCGGGATATCCTCTTCAGTCTGAAGTATGATGGGAATTCGCCCACAAATATGCGTGCTTCCGGCCGTCCTACTAGTCACGCTTACAAGAAAGCGACCATGGTGGATAATAATAGCACTTCGGGAAAACCCAATCTCGACTTCTCTGCTCAGACGTGAGTTTTGTGGTTAATTTATTGATGCTCTATTGATTTATTGATTTGATATTTTATGGCTTTCTGGGTTAATGTAATTTCTTCCGGTGAAATTGAATTTCGCTCAAGGTCTTGTCAGTCATAGTAGCTAGCGTTGAAGTCGCCCGTCGCCCTAATAATTGTGATTGTGAGGTATTAACAATAGTTAATATATGTATTTTCGCAGAATGGACAGCTTGATTCGACGGGGATCCGTAGAATTGGCACGTGAAGTAATCATGCTCGAGCGGAATCTTGAAGATTCTGGGCATAGTATTAACGTTTTAGAAGAAACGCTTCTGAGCCAGAGGGAACTCAACATAAGAAACATCAAGTAAGATTCAATAGGGTAGGCAGTGCAGCGATGATTCGATACGATTAACCATTAGCCCTTTGGTTTTTCAGATGTGCTGAGCGGGATTTAAAAAAGCGGCTCAAACTACAGCAAGAAGAATTTGAGCTGGCTCTTTCACGTCATCAAGCTTTCGTGGACCAGCTTATTGGTGAAAAACGGGCTCTGCAAGACAAGTGTGAGAAAGTTCTGAAAGAGTCCAAGGATTCGGAGCAGAAATATCAAAACCAAATCAAATCACTGCAAGAGAAGCATATGGATGAGCTCAAACGGTTACGAAAAATTCAAGAAAACGCGGAGAAGAACCGAAAAACCAAGTGGGTTGGAGTTAAGACGCAGGAAATTCGGGTGCGCCGATAGCTTGGCTTTATAAGAACATGATGCATTTGACATTTGCTTCAGTGAAGGTTTACTTAATTGTGCGCCTTTCGTATGTTGACAGGAAATGACTGTGAAAGGTCTAGAACCGGAAGTGCAGAGAATCATCACGCGCCATCAACAGGAAATGTCAGAAATGAGGGCTTGGCATGCTGACGAACTCCGTGAAATGGAAGAACGCTATGCTCGAAAGCAGACCATCCAACTTCAAGAACTCCGAGAATGTTTTGGTCGCGAGAAAGAAGAGGCATGTCGTCGTGAACGGGATTTGAATCAAAAACGGTTTGATGCTGAGCTCCAGCGAATTGTTCAGGACTTTGAAACCCAGAAACGACGGATTTTCAATGAGATGCAGGATGAAAAGAATCGTTTTGCGGCTGAAGAGACTAAATTCCGAGAATTGATGCAGGAGAATGTTCGTAAAGCTCAGATTAAGGGAGAGGTTGAGGTGAGTGTGATTTAAACCGGGTCCACCCGAAACGAAACCAAATGGGTCCCTGCGGAAATTTGCAGCTCTGCATTATGCCGCATATCTGAATTAGTTATAAGCCAAATACCAAAATGTGCAGGTCTGCACAAGCTGTGTTGCCAATTGGGAAACAAACTTGAATTGAAATGATGGGTCACCATCACAGGTGAATCATGTTTAATGGTTGACCGATGATGTGATAGCCTTTGCAGGTAATGGAGCCCTGCATGGTCAAAGAATTTCACGGTTGAGCGCCTTGTCCGAAGCCGGACTGTCCCCTCCCCTCCATGGGTGGATCGAGGCCCTTAGGCCCTGCCTTCGCCGTCAAACAGACAACTGACCTAGCGCCCAATGCACTTCCATATATAGGTCAGGGGAGCTCCTGAGCTGCACATTCCTGGTGGACCCGGGTTAATTCGAAACAAAATCGTCTCGTTATCCCTTCCATGAAATATAAACGGTTTACTAAATCTCATTTGAAATTGAGATTCCAATACTTTGACTAATCCAGTGTAATTTTATGTTGTTCAGGTGGACAATGTGCGTGAGGAATGTGAGCTTAAAATTGTAAACCTGGAACGGCGTCACGAGAACGAGGTTCGAAGCCTGAAGGACGTGTACGAAGGAGAGCGAGAGAGCTGGATAAACAATTTCACGAAGAAACAGGAACAAATCCTGCACGAGAGGGAAGCGGCTTTGATTGAAACCCTCAGTCTGGAGAAGGACAAAGAATTCCGCGATCGGGAGAAGCGTCTCAAGGAGGACTTTGATAAGTTACGGAGGGAAGATGAGGCTGATCACGAAGCACGAATCAAGTAAGTTCTCACCATTTCTGAAATATTAATTTAGAGCAAATTGTACGGTTTGCACTTCGACGATCCTTTATCCGATGTCTAGTCAGTAGCTTTACCAAATTCATTCTCATTACAGACGAATGAGCGATAAGTTCCAATCCGAACTTGCTGACCTGGAAATCTCGGAGAAAGAACTTAAGCAGAAATTCAGTCAGGCCAAAGCCGAAGTTCTTGGTAAAGAAGAGGAAATCTTCAGTCTCAAAACTACTTTAGGTCTCAAGGAAAAGCAGAACGTAGACCTCTCTGACTCAAACATGAAAATGCTGGAAGAACGAGCTCACCTAACCTCAGTTATCCGACGAGAATTCGCTGCCCAAATTGAAATACTGGAAGAAGAATGCCGTGGCGTGAAAGCGGCTGTGTCAGAGCTTCGTGCAAAACACAAATTGGAGCTCGAAACCCGTGAAGCTGAACTGGAGAAAGTTCGTGGAGAAAAAGATACGGAAATAGAGAAAATTGGGCTGAGAGTGAAGCAGGCACTTGGACGGAAGGAGGATACAATTCAGGAACTGTCCAAACAATTGGAAAAATCCCAGATTCGAATCCGTCATTTGGATGATCTCTTGGAACAACAGCGTAAGGACTTTGTCTCCAGCATGACAACTCCTACAACAGTCCCATCATCCAAGAAAAAGTGAAAAATGGACTATTGATTTGATGGTAAATATTTTTTGGGTAACGTAACATGAAACGTCAAATATGAACCTATAAAGCAATGCATGATAACTAGAACTGAAAACTATTTTCCTTCCAAATAACGCGTATCCAATTCATCCAAAATACATTTCAAAAGAAAAAAAGACAGCTTCAACGTCACCAAAATATATGCTAACTTAGTCTAGTCATATTTTCTACTCATGGATAAAATATCAGGTTTGTGTGATGGCAAATAAATAAATCATTTTAGTTTTTGAGCTGAACAAGGAATCACGAGCGGTATTTTCTGCAATACTGACATTTCTACTGGAAATACGTATACGTACCTATTTAGAAATTCATATGAGACGAATACAGAAATACAGCGTTCGAAATAAAACCGACGCCTAAAGCAACCGTCAATATATTTTTGACAAATCAGAATACAGTATTGACCAAATGGCTTGGCACGGAATAAATTGTAAAAATATAAGTTTTGTACATTAAAATGCGAAATGTCTATCAATCAGAATTATCGGCTAGCCTGTCCTGAAGTTGCACTTTGTTGACCGTTAGTTATTAGATCTAAATGGCAGCTACAGAACGTAAAATGGTAAAACATGCGACTAGTTACCTTACATCACACGGTAATAAAGTTTAAAATGATATGATTAGGAATTGATTAGAAATTAGAAAGAGCAATGTATTGTCTTGTAGGGCCGACTATTTTTCGATTAGTTGACGTGATTGAGCTTGGAACATTCCTCACGGATAATCTTCATCCATTTTTCGTATTCGGGAACACGGAGGCTGGCATAGCTGCAAATTTGCAAAAAAAGTATGGATTAGAATTTAGAACCGTTTAAACCGAAGCTTCGTGCCCCCTGTGTCTGTGCTTACCGAATATAATCAAAATCAATTATTGAGTTTTGAGACTGAACCACCGTCCACAGAATCCAAAACAAATGGGTCAAGGGCATACACAATCTAACCCAAAACTCGAATTGAGTTTGAGTAAAATCTTGTGGGCCCTTGTAATGTGCGAGATAGACTCGTATCCAGCTGGACATGAAATCCTGATCCGGACAATTCGTGAAATCCGGGGTATCCACGCCTATTCGAATTCCAGGTTGCAAAACCATTTAGAACATGGTATATCATCAATCTAAGCGAAAATAAAAAGAAGGCGTACCACCGAATTCAGCAAAATGATCCGCGATGTCAAACGGAGCAAAGTTGGGTCCACAGTACTCATAGTCAATGAATGACACGGAGGCTGTTTCGGAATCATAAATGATATTGGCGAGGAGCAGGTCGTTATGGCAGAGGACGAGAGGCATGCCCTGTGCCTCAATTAACTCTTTCAGCTCCTTGACCTCCCGGAGACCCCAACCCTCTTCCACGCCAAAAGCGAAGTATCTGCAAAAACATCCAAATCGCAGATTTTGAGGTTCACAAAGCGACATTAACCAAAATTTGCACACCGCAAAACGTGAAAAAATTTACCTTTCACGAATTTTCTCATTCGTTTTAAGAATTTCATCCCCATATTTAATGAATGTTTCAATTTTGTCCCAAACTATTGATTGATTCTTCTGAGACCCCGCAAATGGATTTCGGTCATCCAACGGAATGGAATGAAGACGAGCCGTTTCAGCAGCAACTATAGGATAGATCTCTGCTTGTTTACAGGACTTCATGTCCAGCGTAGCTCCAGGAATGAAGTCATAGGCAATTCCATTCCGGAAAATGGCATGGAGAGCTGGGCCCATTCCCAGGCCATGAAGAAACTAATTAACAACAGTTTGAAATTCTTCTATTATTCACAAAACTTATATCCAGCACTGTCAAATAAGTATGAATTACTTGGAATGGGAACTACTGATATGTACATTCATGGTGTCCAGCTCAGCTTTCCGGTCAATCAAATCTTCCGTTTTAGGTCCATATATTTTGAGTATAACCACTTCACGAGGTTTATCCGCCATAAAATACCCAATTAATTTATTCGTAATTCCATCCGTAAATATCTGTGAAATGAAAAATTAACGCACATAAAGTAGCGTCTCGGATTTTTGGAAGGTGTCGGACACATATGTATAATGCATAAAATATATCTGTGCTGGTGGGGTTTCGGATAAAACATTACATTTCGGCAGAGATTTCCGAGATAAAATGAAGGCTTTAATCTTGCCGACAAAAAAGTTGAAACTTGGCGACAATTCTTATCTGCACAGTTCGGCGACAAATAAACTTACAAACGTTTAACGCCTTAGCTAACCCAACTTAACCTAGCCGAACCTGTACAAATTAGAATCGCCGGTTTGGCGGCAGGTTTCAGCATTTTTGTCAGATTTTTTTTTGTATTTCGTTTTCGTTAGAAACGCCAGACACAGCTTGAGGCAAATCGTCTTTTAGTTGAAGTTTGAATGCAAAAATTTATCTTACTTTGGATTTTAAATTAGTATTGTTGTTAATCCAATGAGGCCGAATGATGCTAAGAATTTCTCGAGCTCCAGCCTCGAGATTAGTCTCTTCCAGAACGACCGGGAGTTGAGGAATACTTTGTAATAATCCATTTATTTCCATTTGACAGGAAAATGAATAGAAACCGGAAAGTGAAAGTCTTCAAAAATCAAAATCCGCTTTTGCCTTGTCAGATGCCGGAGAAAGCGTGTCTCTATTTGCTGCTACTCAGCTTTCAGCTAGGTTGTATTCGCTCGACTGATTCCTTCGCGTGCGTCCTTCCACCTAATAATACAGTACAACGCTTAGCTAATAACAGCTTAACTGTATGAATAATGAATATTAAGTGCTGTTGGTTGGTGGGTGACTACAGACGTGTGTAACGTGTCCTCCACTTCATTTAAAGTAAATAAGGATTGTTGGGGTGCATGCATACAGAATATTAGAAATTAGAATGGTCAAAATTTATTACTGTACATGCATTGGCTGGGAGATATAGGACGCGTGTCTATGGGAATGGGAAAGCAGAGACATATAGGTACTAGGTACTTATGTACTTGCTCACGTTGTCTACCATGTATGCAATATTAGGTTGATAGTTTAACTGCGGAATACTAGCCAGCAATTAGGCCTGTCTGTAAAGCCACTAATTTAAGCACTTATATAGCTCAGCAACTGCAAAAACCTGGCTGTCAGTCCCATCCATATTATAGTAATGTGTGAAATGTGAACCACTTCTGACTGACTTTGACTTCAAATTCGAAGTATACAAATCAGTATGTGTATTAGTGTGGTACAATTAGGTTGAAGGCTACATGCTTTTGATCAAGAGCTACTGGCCTGGAGTGGAGATTACGATTGTAAATTATACCATAACCACATTGATTAAAGAAATGGAGCAGAATAGATGCATGCATTCCTGTAATTATAATATTTATCGGGACAAAATAATCAAAACAAACAGGCAGGCGTCGGTAAAACTCATTCTGTTCCAAATAATTGCTAATCCTTATCCGCACTCTCGTCCAAAGATGACTGATGGATGAGTACGTATGAAATGAAAATGAAATCCAAGGCATTTTTAATTATGCTTATAAGCCTTATTCTACGGATCCGATCCGATGAAGCACGCATCACATCCTTGCGGTTTTCAATATTAGGTTCTAGAAATGATAATTTAAATGCGATTATTTGGACTTATTTGTTGATTGCAAATGTGGCTATGTTGTCGCGTGTACAACGCGTTTAGAAGTTGAAGATATATTTGGTCACCAAAATACATGATTGATTTACGCATTTTTGTTATTCAAGTGAAAATTTAAACCATTTATTTATGATTATTTTAGGTAGTGCGTATTTACATATTCGCAATAGGTTTCGCTCAAAAATGTCGTTGGCAACTGAGCTCAATTCTTTAGGTTAGGTTAGATAATGGTATGTCAGATAAAAACCGACCAACCTAACCTAACTTAGCTCGAGTTAAGATATAATCCAACGACTAGGAGTCCGTGTTTTCGACATATTCATCCCAATCTTTATGTCTAATTTAGAGCGTTTGAACCATTTAGGTTATTTTTTTTTCCATAAAATAGCAAATATCTATGTATGTACATACATGTTGGAACTCAATTTCAGGCTTCGCCCATCATCGTACACAGCGCACAGCCCAAGCCCAACGGCCAACTCATTCATGCCGCATGCCCAGCCCACTCGTGTGAATTTTGCGCATCATAATGGCGGCTGAATCATTGGCACAACATAAGGGGCAGGGGCACTATTAGCTTCATCGAGCGTTATTTCGCTATTCTCTTTATTTTCTAAAAAAAAATGAAGCATAGCGCACTACGATCTCCTTATCGAATGTACGTACGTACGCTATGGAGTTAAAAGCTCAATGCTCCACGACCATCTTTTCTAAAGATTCGATGCCGTTGTTATAATTTCTGCTTTTTATGTATTTGGCGTGCAACTAGGGAAGTCTCACGAGCAGTTCTGTGCTCTATGTACCATCATGTACGAAGTGCAGGAATGAAACCTATCGAATTCTATAGCCTACTCGTACAAGAATTGAGATTGGCTTGATTTCTGCGCTTTGTTGGTTGGGCCAGAAGAAGACGCAGGAGGAGACATACGGAAGCGAAGAAGAGACCAACAAGTCCTCATTTCGGAATGTTGTTTGGGTTAATGCATGGCGTACACACATACATTATACATACATACATAGGAGTGGACCTGGTTTGTCATTTGTGGTTTGATTAGTTGTTGAATCAAGTAATTAAAGTTATTTTAGTTATTTTCCGTATTCAGTATTGTGGAGTGGTTAGTTATTCCTAACCTGTGGTACTCTTCTGGTTCTGCATTTTTGTGAAGCGAATTGCCCTAGCTGAGCAATTGCCCTGCTCAACGCTTTCCTCCATCCTCTGAAACCGTGTCACCTTTGACCTTCTGCCGGCTCTTCTCATACCACAGACCGCATCTGTCACTGTACTGTACTGTAACTGTTGGTTGACTTGTGTGTGACTTGGTTGTGCGTACAGCTACAGCCGACGGCTGTGTGTCAGGGATTGAATATCATGGATCTCGTTGATTCTGTGAACTCAGGGTCACAGACACAGACAGTCATCGAAGGAATGCTGACCAAGGAAATTCCGACGGAGGCCCAGGCTGCTGGTCCCTCATCCTCGGCCCGTGATTCTTCCGCAGACAATATATTTGAAAAAGGTAAGCATCTAATACGGATAAAGTATTGGATTTACTATCTAAGCCGTGATAAAGCACTGGTGATTGGGCTTTCAATCGTAGCCATGTTGCAAGTTGTGAGTGGTAGATCATTTGTCATTCGCTGTTTGTTGTACAAACAATGAACAAAATACAATACCTATATGATATTTTGTATTTTCTTTATTCATGCATGATATGAGTATGATAAGCATTAGATGATTTTTACTTTACACTAACCTATGACATAAGATAAAGCATAAGATCTTCCAATGTCGAATCCTCGGTAGCACGCTGTGCAGTTTGTCTTTGGTTGACCGTATTGAACATAAATCAATAAATCATGTAATTGTGTCGTGTTTCGTGTTGTGCGTCCTCCTAACCTAACCTAGATAAAGCTGTGGAGTAGAACCTACACTCACTTTATCATCGATGTTTTATCTGCTTATATGTACCTACGCAAAAATCCAATGCTTTATCTTTAATCGATCTGCCGAAAGCATTGGAATTGGAATCATACGTATTTCGCATTGTTTTTATTCAATCTATTATTGTTACGCTTTGTAACGCTACTTTAGGTTTGGATATCCAACGCCTTTCTGAACAATTTTTGAAAAAATTGGGAAGAGAAGAGAGACGGCTAAGAGAGGAGTATGTAATTCTGGAGAAAAAGTATGAGAGAGACTCATGCACTTCCTGTAATCGTGGGAATGAAGCAGTGAAACACTGTGTGGACTGTGACCAGTTTTTGTGTTCTTCGTGTATTGATGTAAGTTATTCAATTAATCCATATTTATTTCTTTAATAGTCCATAGCCTTACATACAATCGTTGCCAGCATGCAACCTCTGGCTCTGATGTGATTATTTAACTATTGATTTTGATTTCAGAATCACACGTTCAAGACTAACAGGGAGCATCAGGTTGTAGCAATAGCTGACGATAGCGTTCCAGCTAATTCTGGAGTAAATGGGGAGAGCGTTGTGCACTGTTCGAAGCATGAGGCCAAAGAAATGTCAATTTTCTGCGTCACTTGTGACGAGCTTCTGTGCAGTGATTGTGCTGAGTTATCCAACTCTGGGCATGAATTTCAAAAGTTTCCGGATCTTGTGCAAGGCCTTCGTGAAAGGCTTCAAAGTGGCCTTGGAAAATTCACGTAAGCAAGAAGGACATAAAGCTGCAATTCATCAGAATTTCCTTGCGATCATGTGAATGTGACCCACGACCTGACAAAATCAATGTATTTAATTGGATATTCTTATTCTTGGGTCCAGGGTTTATCGGGATAAGTCAGAAGAAGCCTGTCAGCAACTGACGAATAAGGCTCAAGCCTTACTTGACGAAAAATTGGAATCAATGAGAGTGCTGAAGGAAAGACTCTTCAAGTAAGTATTTAATTTATGTTTACTTTGCACCTGAAATTGGATAAATTCTAGCATTCAATTTATTGGTACCTATAGGATCTTGACAACCATTCTGAAAGAAGAATGTGCTATCAGAACGGAACTTCTCACCAAGACGATGAGCAAGGTGAATGAAGTTCATGCAAAGCGTACGTTAGTGCGTACTTTAGATTCTCAGGTTGACCAGTATTTGGAGCTCGTCTCTGAATATCTCAAGAAGGATAATTTCCAACTATTCAAAGATCGCAAGTAAGAATAATTCTTATTTCGACTTGTTTATTGTTATTTACCTTGATAGTAATGGTTCTGGTCTTGAATTATTGCTGTTTTAGGTGCCTTTTGGATCAATTAGACTCATTGGAAAAGACTACTTCTGGATTTTTAGACCAAAATAGCTTTAGTGAGTTCGTGGAATTAGGCTGGTCTTTTCAGATGACAAACAACTCAAGTTCAGATGCTGGTGCAGGTAATTTATTCTTTACTTTCTTGGTCAATTCCATTTTCCATTAGATTGAAAAACTTTTTTTGGATTCCAAAGGTTTAAGCACGACCAGCTTTATATATACCAACGGTTCTACCAATCAGGATATATCTTCATCAGAATCACTTGATGGACTACTTCGTGCCTTTGAACAGAACCTAGCTAAGAATTCTAATGTTCTCACAAAACCAAGAAAATGTCCTGCAACTCAACTTGTTTCAAAGGTTGATGAAACTGAAGGCTTCGTTCCCTCCAAGCAAAACGGTCATCAGCATCTTGACGACTCGGAGCCCGAACATATTGTAAGTAAATGAACAGTAAAATTCGGTAACTTATTGTGGAGACGGATGGCTTAGAATCTCGAAAACTATCCTTCCACTCACGGTCCATGTTATTAGCATTACGTGTGAGTGGAAGGATCACAGTCCATGCTATTAGCATTACGTGTGAGTGGAAGGAGTGTGAGGGGAAGGATCACAGTCCATGCTATTAGCTTTACGTCTGAGTGGACGGATTGGTTTTTCGAGATTCTGAGTCATCCATCTTTACAATAGGAATTCGATTTTACAAAGTACTGCTAAAATTCTAAGCCTGAAAACAGCCTTAACTCAAAATGCCACATTTTTTCCCGCAGACGGATGAGCATGAAGGAAAAAGAGTTCGGAAGTTCAAATATTCTAAACGGAATTATGACGAGGATGATGAGAGCAGTCGAGACTCGGACTATGACCCAGTTCTTCTGACAGCTCTGAATGAAACCCGAGCTCGGAACACTCGACGAACTTCGAATGAAACTCTGAATTCCACAGCCGGACAGGCTTACTACGACTCCGACTCGGACTACAGTGGCGTTTCGGACAAAATCAAGGAATGGACCAAGGCCGCAGCGAATAAATCCAAAGCCAGTGCCGATAATCCAACTGAAGAAGATACACCTGACAATACTGCTGCCGTGAAACAGGAAGGTAATTCAAAAACACCCATCGCAGGAAAAGAGGGTGAGGAGAAGTCAAAGACGACTCCAAGTCCAAGCCCTCGTCGCCGCAACGAAATCACTATCACTCCAAATTACCAATCCAGAGCCAAGAGAGACAGTCGTGGTCGTGTGCCCAAGAATCTCGAGGGTTTCAAGATTGATTTACCACGCAGTAATCAAGTTCAACCAAAGGTAGAGACTCCCAGTCCAAGTCCAATCAAATCTGACTCAGAGCCTCGAAACAAAAGACGAGCCCGGGCGAATGAGGAACCGGAAATAAAAGATGGTCCATCATCCAAAAAATCGAAATCTGAACCAAGTGTTACGAAAGGAAGAAAACGTGGTGCTCCATCCAAGGATTCTGATGATGTGGAGGAAAAATCGGACGTGGAAGAAGTGGAAACTAAGCCTGAACCAAAACGAAGGGGTAGGAAACCGAAACCGAAACCAACAGAAACGGAATCAGCGAAACCCGAAGAACCCGTTACACCACAAGCAGGTGTGACCGCGACAACCTCGCAACCAAGGGGAAGAAGAGGTCAAGCAGAAACGCCTAACCCAGCAGAACAAGCCAAAGAACCCGTTCCTGAAACGAAACCACGGAATAAGCCAGGGCCTAAGCCAAAGGTAAAGGAAAACCAAACTGAAGCTACGGATTCAGCAATGCCCGAACCCGCAGAATCCGTTAGTGAAACGAAGCCACGAAATAAGCCAGGGCCTAAGCCAAAGGTAAAGGAAAACGAAGCTGAAGCTACGGATTCAGCAATACCCGAACCGAAACCACGGAATAAGCCAGGGCCAAAGCCAAAGCCAAAGGAAAACCAAACTGAAACTACCGATTCAGCAATACCCGAACCGAAACCACGGAATAAGCCAGGGCCCAAGCCGAAGGTAAAAGAAAACCAAACCGAAGCTTCGGATTCAGCAATACCCGAACCGAAACCACGGAATAAGCCAGGGCCAAAGCCAAAGGTAAAAGAAAACGAAGCTGAAGCTACCGATTCAGCAATATCCGAACCCAGTGAACCAGTTACTGAAAATAAACCACGGAATAAGCCAGGTCCTAAGCCTAAGGTAAAGGAAAACCAAATTGAAGCTCCAGATTCATCAGTGCCCGAACCCGATGAGCCAGTTGCACCAAAGACCACACGTAAGCGTCAAACATTAAATAAAGAATCACCGCAACAGCCAAAACCAAAGGCGAAGAGAAGTCAAATAGAAACTGTGGCTGTGGACTCATCCAACCCTGAAATCCTTGTTGCTGTTGCTGCTGGTTCGGTTGCTGGAGCTCCCGCACCCACAGCAAAAGCAAGGACAAAACTACGTAAGATTCAATTGACAATTGACTAGATAATATATATTAGAAAAAGTAGTTTCTTGCATGAAAATAAGGTGGTTTCGCCACTTATAATAATAACCTTAATGTAGTCCAGAGTTGCATTTATATTTCTTGTTTCCTTTCTCAGGTATTGACAAGAGTAATGGCGTCACGAATGAATTGGACTATCAGCTCACGCCCACATCTCCGGATAAGGATAAAATGAAAATCACGTTTGATGACACGAATGAGGACTATTGTACAGTTTGTCTGGACGGAGGAGGAGTGCTGATTTGCTGCGACGTTTGTCCCAAAGTGTTTCATGGGGACTGTCACTTGCCAGCAATCAAAGGGGTTCCAGAAGATGACTGGCAGTGTCTCTTCTGCACCAAGAAAGAGGACTTGGGCACGATCAAAAATGAAGAAGGGTGCGCCAGGGGCAAACACGTTGTTTTCCCAAATGTCAAGAATATTCCAGATCCTGAGTTCATCTATCTCTGTAAATTCCTCTCTGAATTGTTCAATTGTAAGGAGAGTTTGGTTGTTCGTGGGCTCTTTGAAAGAATTCTTCAGGTATACCTTTATTCTGTTTCTGTGCTCCATTTAAGACCATGCATGCATGTATTTATTTACGTATGTTTGTGCTATGTGTCTCTACATTAAGCATCTATTGGTACATTTACAGATGAACAATGAAGAAGAGCCAGTTCATCTGAATTATATTCGAAGTCGTGTCACTCTGCAAATCCCGGAGCCTTTTGGAAATATTGAAGAAATCATTGCCGTGATTCGGAAAATGTTTGGTCAAGCCAAAGAGTACTATTCGGTGAGTCAGATTCTCTTCCGTATTTTTATTCGTGTTTCCAGCTAACTCACTAGTTCACAGTACTTAATGGGGAAATCAAGGTTCACTTTTACAAGCGGACATGTACCTAAGATACGTCATTGGAAAACTTCGATATGTTATGGTTCGTATATAATCTTGCTTCTGTTATAACCTAACCTAACCTGACTGCGGTTTTTGTCAATTAAACATCATTGCTCAAGCTATTTAATTAGAATTAGTAAATTATGGAATCTGGACCAGAATTTAGCGCTTTTTCTAATATGCACTCGAAAGTATTGCTAACCTGCTGCAGCATTGTCAAATTACACATTAATTGGAAACGCTCCAAGACGGGTCAGAGTCATTTGACATTTTCAGAAGGAAAAAATATTTCTGAGCTTAAAACTAATTACACCATTGAAAAGAGCGTTAAATTCCGGTTCAGATCCCATAATATCAATTTTGAATTTGCTTGATTAATGGTACTTAATGTTAATTGGCGAAAACCGAATACAATATTATATACGAACCGGTTCGGTTGTAACAAAACCAAGATCATATTCGAACCGTAACTGTAACAGATACATTGTTAATGAAGCGATCATGCGTTTTTCACGGATAATAACGGTTAATCCATTTGTGCACCCTGTTTTAGGCGTTATTTTGCATTAGTGAAATGAGATAGAGCGAAATACAATTTTAAATGTAGTGCTGTCAGATCTTGAAAAACTCTTTTATCGAAAAAGATAGTCTAAACTACACACAACACCACGTTACTTTCCATTGCCTATGTAGTTAATTAACCGGCTTGTTTTCCAGGCTGATACTGAGTGCGGGAAACGTGCAAGGACCTTTGAGAATTCGTTCAATGAGCTTTTGGTCAGCTATTATCCCGATACGGCATAAATTCGAAAAGTTCTTCATCGAATTTCAGTCCCTTCTCAAGAAGATCCGTGAAGAAACCAAAGAGGTGAAAGCAAGCTGATTGGATTGAGCCGAGAACGTGCAATGTATCTTTATTTTATTACCTCCATTTTTCCTCCTTTGTGTTCCAAATACGTTTAATTAATGTAAAAAGGTAAATACAAATACTAGACAGAAATACGGTTGAGGAATATCGTATATTAGATGAAATGATGTAACTAGACAGAAATACGGTTGAGGAATATCGTATATTAGATGAAATGATGTAATATGTTAGTGGAATGTTTTTGGCTTGTATTTTTCGCGTCCACAAAAATTTTGTTTTCAGAATCCATATCTGCAAATCGTTTGGCTCAAACCTAAGCTTAACAGATTTGGAAATAAAGTTTATGAAAGTATATTTTTGTGCACGCGAAAAGTATTTCCTATATTTTTTACACAGTCCGACAATCTATCTTTCGGAAGTTAATCCGTGTCTAATGTCCAACAGCTCGAGCTTTCTGTGTAGCTTTTCTCGTTCACAAATATCATTCACACATACCAAAGTTCATTTATACGTAACGTAAGTATAAACGTACGTACCGTCTAGTATTCTAATATCTAATTAGTCGGGCTGGTATAGGTGTATTCATATTAGTCGTAGGAATTCCGTTGGTGCACTTGTTAGTTCTTCAGGTCAGTCAGAGGGTTATTGTTATTATTGTCACAGGTTATCAGTGTTTCTATTTCACGGGGGTGTGCACTTTACGATAGCAGTTATCTAAGACCAAATATTTCCTTACATACATGGATATACCTATTTAGTATCTAAGCACTAAGCTAAAAATAAGTCTGTCTGCTGTCAGCATAATCATTTTGTGTACAATATTTAAAATTGTAGCAACAGAAAATTAAGGTTAACGGTTAACCATGCCTTGTATTTGTATTCATGTATTTAAAAACTATATGAAAATTATTAGATCGTAGAAAGATATTTTTGACGAGAGGTTGTTCAGATATGAGTACAAGATACTGATTTAGTAGGCGATCCTAGGTCCGAAAATGTCAACGAAGTGTCACAGACCAAAAATTACCTGGTTTTTCTTTTTGTTCTACTTGCTATGGTTAAAAAAAATGTAATCGTGCTTTATGTCCAACCAGTATCTATGAATTCTGAATCTGAAACAATGAACTTGACACACGTAAGATTATCTCAGTCAGGCATTTCTATGAAGAAACCAAACCTAGCTCAATACTTGTGAATGAACTTGATTTCGAATCTAGGACCGCCTACTAAATCCGTACTCGCTATGAGAATAAGTACTAGCTCATAATTTTGAAGCCATGAATTATAAATGATGAGAGATGGGTTTTGGGGTTTTCGTACAGGGAACGTCTGAGTTCACCAACAAATGTAGATAAGTACACACAGATCAAATGAACTAATATAATAAATTATTATATTCTATTGTTATATGTACAATCATGGAACTCATGCCGATTTAGCGCGATATTGGGGTATAGGCCCAGGCACAAACAATGCTGAGTTGGGGGTGTAGGGTGTATGTCGATAGCGCGGCACTGCACTGCGTACCATTATTAGACCGACTATGTCGGGCTATATGTGATTGAACTTTCCGTCTGTCTGTCTGTCCGTATGTCACACTTTTTGC